>VSMD01076701.1:0-13126 GCA_008750895.1 Mirza zaza | reverse complement strand
GCCATCCCGTCAGCCTAGCTCACAGCAACCTCAAACTCCTGGGCTCAAGCAATCCTCCTGCCTCAGCCTCCCGAGTAGCTGGGACTACAGGCACGCGCCACCATGCCTGGCTAATTTTTTCTATATATTTTTAGTTGTCCAATTAATTTCTTTCTATTTATAGTAGAGACGGGGGTCTCACTCTTGCTCAGGCTGGTTTCAAACTCCTGACTTTGAGCGATCCTCCCGCCTCAGCCTCCCAGAGTGCTAGAATTACAGGCGTGAGCCATTGTGCGGGGACTAAAAGTATTTTTTCTAAAAGCTGAGTATTTCTCTGCTAGAACATCCCCAGCCCTGTAGACGGCTCCCTTGAGTTCTTTCTCAGTCAGTCCCCTGACAAGGGTAACCAGTAGTATGATTTCTATCATCACAAATGACTTTGTGTCAGTTCTTGAACTTATATGGACAGAATATTTATTCAGTGTCAAATACATTGCTAAATACTATCAAACAGTATCTCATTTAATCCTCTTCAATAACCTGGTGAAGTGGTTATTTCCCCCTTTAACTGAAGAGGAAACCAAGTTCAACAAGGCTAAGAATCCTATACAGGGCCACACCCCAAAGCTATTAAGTAGTAGAGCCCGTATTGAAACTAGAATAGTTTCCAACCATCCCATTAGCAGGACTGTCCCTCATCCTGGAATCCCCCAAGGACCAAGCAAACTGGACAGTTAGTCACACTAATTCAAACCCCTTTGGCTCAAAACCTGGGCTCTTAATCATCAAGCTGGGATTTCCTTTGGCCTATGAGTTCTTCTGACAGCACATGTATTATTAGCGCAGTCTGAAGGCAGAATGTTTGTCTCCAAAAAACTCTGTGGTATCAGGATTTTACTTGTTTTTGTTTTATTTTGAAGAAAGTGATTTCATTTAAAGTAGATCTGAGTTGGGTAAGGATAAAATTATTCATACTAAAAGGGGATTCTAGCACATCAGTCCATCAAAGATTTTTTTCAGTATCCATGCACTGAAACGTTTAAGATAGTCCCTGACTTAACACATTGACTGCCACACTAGAAAAACATATTTTTACTTTTATTATGAAAATAGAATAAAAACTTTGAAAACAAGGCGATCCTTTCTAATTTAATGAAAAATTTGTTATATTTTATTATTTTTTGTGAGTGAATTATATGGAACTTGACAAATAGTTCTCGTGGCTCCCTAGGTGAAGAGCTGTGGGAGTTACATATGCTTCACGAGGCCCCGGGCTCAAAAATTAGTGTGAGTTAAATACAAGTCACATGGCAGTTAATGTGTTAAAGAAGTTAATAATTCACTTGGGAAACTAAGAATACAGCTTAGGGAATAAATTAGAGGATAATAAACAGTAATAACAATTACCCACAGCTGAGTGCTTACCATGTCCTAGGGGCTTTACATACTCTCATTTAGTCCTTGAAACACAGTTGTGAGATATGTACTGCTGTAATACGCTTACACTCATTTCAAATGAGGAAACCAAGGCTTGGTGGGGTGAAGTGATTTGGTCAAGGAAAAATTCATTGAGCTGTTTACTAAAGATTTGGGCACTTAACATAAATGAGTGATACCTCCAAGAAATGTTTATTGAATGGGAAACCAATAAAAATTTTTCTTTCCCTGATCTTGAATATTCTATCTCCAATAAATTAGGGTAAAAATTTAAAAAATGTGTTTTGGCTTGTTTCATTTTAGTAAAATGGAAGGTCAGGTCAAAATGGCATGTTTAGCCTTAATGGTCTGAGTGCAAACAGGCACAGCTTGTGACTGTGAACAGAGGCGCCGCCTTGCAGAAAGGCCCAGGAATGGACACAGGCCAATGGACCAGTGCAACCTGCTTGGACCCATAGTCAGTCCTGGCCAGAAATAAACAAGGGAATTTGTCCCCTGGGTCCTCAAGGCCAGCTCCTCTGTCTCCCTCCAAAACACTCCAAACATTATCCCCTCACTCAACCTTTTGACCTCGTTACCTATCTCTGCCTTCCAGGTTTGCAGGCCCCCACCCAGAGGCACCGTCATCATTCCTCCCTGACATGTCGACTTTCATTTTCCTAGGATGAGTCTCACTTGACAATCTCCTGCCCATATTTCTAAGCTCTCCGGGTCTCGTGCTATTTCTCTGTCCTGTCCGGGGTTTGTAACACCAATCATCTGCAGGTTTCATTAGCATGCTGTTTACCCCGGTCTTTCAGATCATTAATGAAGATGTGAAGTGAGACACCAATCCTCATGGCCCCCACCACATGCCCCCTCCCATGCCAGGCGCTGCTGGAGTCATTATCCTTCCTGGTGTGACAGGGTCAGAACCAAACCAATTTGCATCAATCTTTGGTGATACTGTGAAATGTCGCCTGCCCCACCATCCTCCTGTCGTAACAACTGCTTCAGCTGTCTCTTTTGGAGTGCTCCTCTCTCCTTTGGGGGGCTGACCAGATCTGGCCACCCCAGTTCTTCTGGCTGAAAGCCCCAGAGCTACCTGAATGGTCAGAGAGGATTCAAGGCTGTGCATGGCTGATATTTTTCCTTCTTTGTTTAGCTATGCTGAGCTGGGCAGAAAGTAGTGCTGCCCAGCTTCTTTGGAAAACAGGATGGACAAGTACACCTATTGGTGGAGGAAGGAGCAGGTGTGGCAGATGTGGGCTTTTTCTTACTCATCATGACATCTGTTTCTACTGAAGAAAATGAGGAACAAAGCTCTTTAGGACCCTCCAAGACCTAGTCAGATGCCTTGGCTTGTACATTCTGGGCACCTAGGGCTCGTGTGGTTGCATCTCTTCTGGGGGACAAGGCCCATTCTTCTCCACTATTTTCTCATGTTATCTGGCCCTGAGGCTTCTGTCTCTTCTTTAACAATTTCATGACTATGTGTCTCCTCTTGCAGGGAAACTGACTTTATATACACATTTGTCTCTCACTGAAGCTAAGAATCACCTACACACTCCTTGTGTCTCTCAGAGACCAACTTGGAAGAAAAGCACTTCGTTCTCTTTTCTGATGGTGCAGCGCCTCCAGCTGGCTGGCTGCAGTGAAAATAGGAGTAGGGTTCTAGACTCTCCCTTGACCCATCCCTGCTGCTGACCCCTAAACTCACCTTTTCTTCCTTCTCTTCCAATTGGGAAGGGGAGGATAAGCAGGAAGAGAGCAGTGAAGGCAATGCTCATAAAAACATCTGAAGTAACGTTTTGCATGCCCAACAGCTGGAGAATTTCAGCCTGAAGATTCTACAGCAAAATTAGGCAAGATGTATTTTTCTCAGGCTAAGGAATGGAGTGAGGAAAAAGACAGCTATTTTGCAACACTGAATACCCTATTGACTGAACATTTTTCTGTTACTGGGCAAAGGCTCTGAGAAGTGTGGGGAGAGGTGGAACTGGCATGATTAGAGGACAAATCAGTTTTATTCACATTACATGTGATGGAGAAGAGATTCTAGGGCAGGGCTGGATGCTTACTAGGTGCTCAGTAAATACTTACTGGTTTGCAGATTGATGAACAAATTTCATTACCACATACAAAGGTCACCAATGAACTATGCGTGTATGTGCCTGTGTGCATGTTAGTTGGCTGAGCTGATGGATGGGGCATTTTAAGTCCTGTCTACTTGTATACTCAGCTCCAGAGGCTTTTTGTCCCTATATTATAAAATCAACACATTCTGTAGAGAGTATGGAAAATGAAGAAAAAGAAATTATCCATCCTCCAACCAGGCAGCAAGCACTGTTAGCACCTTGTTCTAGGTCTATTTCCTTTCATTTTTTTCCCACCCACACATTGGGGATCATGATGTGTTTATAACTTTCCATCTTGCTATTTTCATTTATCCTTATGACAAAATCATTTCTTCCATGATATCACATCATAACCTCCCTGCAAACATACCCAATGGCTGTGTAATAATAGTTCACTATATGAATATACTGTAACTTACTTGATAGTTGCACGTTTGAAGAGCCTTTGGGCCATTTGGTTTTGGGTAGGTGGGGCTGTGAGGGAAGCAAGGGAGGAGGTTCAGCCAGAAGAAGGCAGAGGCAGATGGTGGGACAGGAGGCCAAGGTGAAACAGCTCTCAGCAGCTTCCTCTGCCACGAGCCTCCTTGCTCCTCAGAGACCATCTCTGGTTCTGAGCCCCATGTGTCCCTTGTAGCCCTGCCCGAGGCTCTACTGGCGGCCGCAGCCAGTACACGTCTCATTTCCACTCAGCCTCGAGTCACTGACTTTTTCGACTTGACTCTTCTCAGCTGCTCCTTTGTGTGAAGCCGCAGCCTCTGCGGCTTGGCTGCTGGGGCTTGGCTGCATCCAGGAAGGCGCTGGGATGTGACCTTCAGCCCCACTTGACCCTGAGACCTCAGGCTGCAGAGTCAGGCCAGGCTCTCTCCATGGGCTCCCAGAAAGGGCAAAGCCTAGAGGAAGCTGCCAGGGGAGCTAAGGCCTGAGAGGACACTGCTCAGCCCTGGAAAAGGAACTTGACAAACCTAAGACCACAGAAAACTATCTGGAGGAAGGGTGGAGGGCTGGGGGTAGGTTATGACAGAATAAAACAGGGAAGTGTGTTCTTGTGTAGTGACTGGAATAGCATGGGTGCTCAGAAAATAGTAGGACCACAAAGCCTAGTGAAGCACAATGATTTGAGGCTTATGTCATGCCCAACATCAGCTCAGAAACCTGCCAATGTCACAAAGAATACCTTTTCCTCCCTTGCTCATCAGCAACAAGTAGTTTTTAATGCCATGGTATCTACTTAGTGTCAATGCCCACACAGGGTTGCCTCAGAGGGTAGAAGCACAGGGGTAGGAGAAATAGTAAACTGTTAGCTCTTCTGAAGGGTTAGGGAAATAGTACTTCGCTTGATTAACTGACTACTCAAGGTAAGCAAGAGTTACCATATTTTCTCTTCAGGGATTACCAATTTTTAACAAATATGAGTATAATAAAACATTAAATACACTGAATCCAATTTTATAGATCTATCAGTCAAGCAATTGTATATGCCATGCACCATTTTAAACACTTTGCAAGTACTCAATCTCTCCAAATACTCTACTAGTGAGGTGCTGTTATTGGACCCACTTCATAAATGGGTAAGTCAAGGCACAGAGAAGTTAAGCAATGTACACAAAGTAGCTAGTAGATGGCAGGAATAGGATTTGGACCCAGGCAGCTTGACCTCAGAGTCTACACCCTTATCTATGATGCTGGGCTGCCCTTAAACTGGAAAGGGTCCCAAGGTAGCTGAGGCTCAGAGAAAAGTGACCTGCACAAGCTTATCCCTGCCTCTCTCAATATCCAAGCTCTTACTATACCTTAGACCAACAACAAGGCTATGAACACTGAATATCATGGTAGAGTTCATTCTTTCAAACAAATTCTTACCAAGTACCTACTATATGCCAGGTACTAAGTTCTGTTTATAACCAAAGAATCTGTAGGACACTGAACAAATTTGGATCAATTCTTTGACATCTCCCAAAAGTTATTTAAAAAGCCAAATATTATTGTTACCCCTCTGTGTCTCAAGTAGAGAGGATGGAAAAATAACAATGTGACTCTGATTACTTGAGTTTTTTGGCTCTTTGGGTTCTACATAATTGAGTGTTTTCTGGTATTGGTGGTTACTTTTGGAAGCATCAGGTATAGATCAAGACAGAAAGCAGAGGGCAATAGAGATGAAAATATGTGTGAGCCCAATTCTGCTCAATGCTTGAGTTTAATTGAGATTCCAACTGCCACTCTCCCCTGCATTCCTTTGTCCCTGGCTATGACCAAGTTTATGGCTGTATCGCCCCAAGTAATCCCTGTAATGGGCTGCAATCCTGGGGGAGCTGTTTTTGATCATTAAGTGGCCAACCTCTGAGCCACATGGAGTGCAGCCAGTTATGGCTTGTTGCCCTGGCAGTTGATGGGCCACTTTTCCTGTTTAAAAAAAAAAAAGAGAGATCTTTCAGGAGAGAACAGGGATAGTAGGCAGGGGTTGGGGAAGAGTCAAAGACATGAAAGTAATGGGGGCTAGAAATGAGGGCCACGCTGAGGGGGGAAGTGGGTGCTCCTTCCAGGTCATGAGCTCTTCAAGGGCAGAATTCACTTGTGTCCTGTGTTGGCTCTCCCTGCAATGGTAACTAGAGTTGTCTAGGGCATTACAGTTTGTGAAGGGCTTCAATGCAGTTCCCCGAATGGTGCCACAGTTGCAGCTGCTCAGGATACCACCAGTGTGGAGAGGTGGGAGAAGGGGTGAGGAGACCAAAAGGGGAGAATAGAAGGTGGGGAATGAACAGGGCAAGGCAAATAGCAGAGAGGGGGCTTCCCCTGAGGGTCATGAATTCTAAGTGCTTTAGACTCCAGCTCAAGTGATGGGGATTAGGCTGTGCCCAGAGTAGTTCTCCTCTCTAGCCAACTTCCTCTTCTCTCTTTGCCCACAGCCCTGATGTCTGCTTCCTGAGTTGGGGAAACATTGCAGCAGCTGCTTGTTTAGAGATCGTGTCCCCTCACTGCACTGCCTGCCCCCCCCGCATCTGTCCTCTGGTTAGAGTTGTGTGAAGCGGAAGACAATTTGGGGCTTATTAGTGTCCCAGGGAGACATGTAACTTGTGTTGCTGGGACCCAAACAGCAAGAGTCTTAGCGGCAAACTCCAGCCGAGAAAAGACTGAGGAATTGTCTCACCTAATTACAGGGAATGGCCCTCTTTGTGTTTGTGATTCGGTACGGTTGTCCGATCGCTTTTGATCACTTTTCTCCATTTGCTGGCTCAGGCCATGCTGGAATTGTGCTAATTAGAAGAGAAATGGACAGAGTGATCCTGTCAGCCCTGGTTACTGGTGGGGACAAAGCAGAATATTATTCTGAGGCAGTGTTTTGTGAGGCCCTTCTTCCAGCTCTCATTAGGAGGAAGGGGCCCACAGGAGGGGAAGGTTCCAAATGCCTGGCCCGGCTAATGGAGCATTGGGGTGTTCCTGTGCTAATTAACAGGCTCTGCCAGCACTCACGCCAACCAGGAGCCTCACAGCTACACCTGGTATCATCTGAAGTCCCCAAATACTCAAGAAGAAAAACTGCCAGGCAAAGGGTAATAAGTCTGGTGGCCTCTTCAGGCATAGTGAGGGACACACCTCCCAAGTGCCAAAAAGTCAGTTATAGTCCATCAGAACTTATGAATTTGGACCATTGTTTGTCCACTCTCGGGGGGTGGGGGGGGGGGCTTTGCAAGGCTCGCCAGTGAAGTGAAGGACAGACATGCAGGGATCAGATAGTCTTACAGCTCTCAAAGGATGAAAAAAACAGAAAATGGAGCATGCTTAAATGCTTAGAGATGGAATTAGTTGAGAACTGGTAAGAAGCCATGTTATCTGATCTCTGGGACCAACAGTGACCTACCTGCCCATTTCCTCACTTCTTTACTTCCTGCTCTGCCTGTTCACCTTCCTGTGATGCCTCAATTCTGAAGGAAACAGAAGGGATCAGAGCATCCCATTGAAAATGGAATTTCTTGGCTTCATTACAAAGTTCCTATGGAAGTTGAAACACCCTTTTGAAGCTACAGAGACAAGGGGATGAGTTTCACCAGTTCCATTTTCACTACCCTGGTTTGGGTGAGTCCAGAAGAGCTATAATAAGCAAGAGCTAGAGAACCAACACCAAGGAGCAGTTAGCAAGTGTCCTTTAAAAAAATATGACAAATGGGTAATAAAAAGATAAAGAAAAATTAATGATGGCATTTCAACATCAACATAATTAACATCCTGCGAACTTTAAGTGCTCTAACTATAGAAGGAAAGCCAAGAAAATCATCAGATGCCTAAAATCTGAGAGACCAAAGAGAGCAAGAAGCAATGAGAATACTGGTAAGAAAAGATTTTAAAAAGGATTAAGGCTCCAATGCTATGCTTTTCAGGACGATGCTCTTCACAGCCAACAGATGCATTGCAGGATAGCATTTGGAATGGCAAAGAGAAAGGGGAAAACAATCTTTTGGCAAATAATTATTTATTAGAAAAATAATCTCTAAAGATGTACAGTAGGACATTCATAACGCTGTCCCTGTTTGGTCAATCAGCCATGCTTTTCTAGATCACAAAAATATACTGTTCTCACCCAGATGTTTTCTTTGAAATAAAAGATGGGCCAATGATGGTAAGCAATGTACTTTCCTTAAAATGGAATGCTTTCTTTAAAAGAGCATCCTCTGGTCTACAGCAGGTAAACTATCACAGGTGATAGCAGTAGCAGAACTTCTCTAGTTCCTGAACATGTTTGAAACTCACATTAAGGGATTTAGTAAGTGGCACAGAAATACCTGTTTTCAATTCATCATGTATAATTGAAAGTTCACAAATAGGTTTTGAATCCCAGTTCAAAGATGACACTGAAGAACTAGATGTGTAGGAGACAGCTATAACATTGAGGAGCTTATAATTTAGAAGGCAGTAAGATATATATTCAGACCACTTAAATACAAGGTAGAGTGTGGTAAGAGTCACAGGGATGGTATACATGAATGTTGTAAGAATGCAAGGGGAAGGATCACTTCCAGCTGGATCATTGGGGCTTACATAGGCAGAATAGGTTTGATAGGTACAAAAGGGATGCAAGACTCTCTAGGAACTCAATGGCATGAGGAAAGGCACTCAAGTGAGGAACTGACTGGGAATTGTTCAGATTAACGGGAACAGAGACTTCATATATGGGAGAGGAAGGAAACTAAACTATTAGGATTGGCCGGGTGCTGTGGCTCACACCTGTAATCCTAGCACTCTGGCAGGCTGAGGCGGGAGAATCACTCAAGGTCAGGAGTTTGAAACCAGCCTGAGCAAGAGCGAGACCCCATCTCTACTAAAAATAGAAAGAAATTAATTGGCCAACTAAAATATATAGAAAAACTTTGCTGGGCATGGTGGTGCATGCCTGTAATCTCAGCTACTCAGCTGAGGCAGAAGAATCACTTGAGCCCAGGAGTTTGAGGTCGCTGTGAGCTAGGCTGATGCCACGGTACTCTAGCCTAGGCAACAGAGTGAGACTCGGTCTCAACAACAAAAAAAATTAAAAATAAATAAATAAACTATTAGGATTACATGTAGAAAGTCCTAAAATGCCAGGTTAATAGATCCAGGCTTTATTAGGAGACATGGGGAGGTAATATAGGTAGGTTTCTAAGTACTACTTTAGGGAATTGAGCAGTAATGAGCAGGATGGCTGGTAGGATAGACTGGAAGCTGAGAGATCAAGATGACTATAAAGCCCTAAACAATCCACTAAGATATTAAGGGGGAAGATAGTGGGGTTATTTGTCATATGTACTTCTGATGAGCTCTTTGCTTTACATATGCAACTCAGCCCTTTGAGGAAAAACTCACCCTCCTATAAAAGGGACATTTATTATGAAGACATAGAAACCATCACACACAAAGTACAATCCTCTAAATCCTGAAATACATACACATACACACTGTACATAAATTTATATTAATATAAAAATACATCATTAACATTTCTAAGGACAACAAATACAAAACCAATAAATACTGCAATTCTAAAACATCTACTTTACATTAAGTGCTGGTGAATAAGATGACGATAAAAGGAGGAGGACAAAGCAGACCAGAAAACCAACTACCTGGCTTCTGGTTACAGAATTGAGTTGGTTTGGGGGAGGTATCCCAATCAGTTTCCCCAAACATTTGAAAGTGCCTGATGCCATCAACTCTCAAAAACAGAGCAAAGGAAGAATTGTACATTATGGCACTGTTTTTGGCCACATGCACACACACACCCACTTCAACCGTGTTTAATGAGATAAGGAAATGTCAATAGTAAGCTTAACTTAAAATCAAAGACTTTCCAACCTAACCTTCTATGTAGCACCCAGCAGAATGTTTCGCTTCTCATACTCATCTTCTGTGTCTTGTGTTCAATTTTTTTCTTTCAATAAGTAAAACTGCATGGCACAAATGAGAGAAAGATCCAACATTAATTCTAGCATGGGAACAAGGCACAAATGTCAGAAAATGGTTAATGGACCAGCTGTTAAATTTAAGAGTGCTGTGGTCTAGCACAGACACTCAAGACCAAAAACTTGACCACAACTTTTCTTGTGTCCAAACACCATCAGACTATTGTCACAGGGGTATTCTTTTCCAAAGTTTAGAAAACTCCATGTACTTCTTAAAACATCAGATACTGGGAGCTGGCTTATAAGACAAATATGGAGAACGTGTATAATCTATTTTATCCATGGGCTAGATTTTCAGGTTTTAACACAGAACTGGTGAAGAACTCCATGAGAGTTGTATTTAAGTCAGGAAATTCTCTTTCTCTTTCCTGTGTGTGTGTGTGTGTTTCTGTTATACAGGTGAAGTATCTGATGTGTGCTATAAGAAGGGACAAAACACTGCCACATCCCATAGCATGTTCCTTTAAGGTCAATTTTAGCCTCTAGTTTTCAACCAAATGGGAACTGCTATGAGCCACCCCGTTCTGCTATCTTTCAGGCCATACTGACTTTCTTGCTTGAATCTGTAACAGATTAACTAGAACTTAAAAATCCTTTCTGTCACCTTCAGATTGGTCTTGAGGTCTAGAACCCAATGCAACCTTCATGGGCCTTTTACTACACAAGCTCATTCCAGGAGGAACTTACTACTCGGAGATCCCCTTGCCTGGAGTCAGAACTGGAAGGTGGGGCTGGGAGGTGGGGATGGAAGGCATTGGGGGGATGGGACTATCATGACAGGCGCAGAGTTTAAAAAGCAGGTGTACATTTTGAGCAGATTCTGGTTTCTCCAGCTGGGGATTCTTGGAACCTAGCATATACTGGAGAGTTCATAAGTCAGGCTGCATGGTCTGATCCAGAATCTGGTCTTCTCGCATCATAAATACTTCCTCAGAGATCAAGTACAACTCAAAAGAACTCATTCAATCAAAATGTCACAAATGACTTTGCCATCACTGAATCAAATCAACTGTAAGATCCCGGGGCTCCTGAATCACTTCCGGAAATGATAAAGCAGGACTTTGATCTTTAAGAATGATATGCCCTCTGGTGTTACCAATATCCCAGGCTAAGAAGGTCAAAGTGTGGAAGCTGACTGAATAACTGCAATGATCGTTGGGTAGAGCAGATTCTTCTCTTGCTGCCGAGTGTCCTCAGAGGTGCAGAGTGCCAGGACGAGGGGAGCGGGGCAGTCCTGGAGGTACACCCTTGGCCTCTCCCGAGGAAGCAGTGAGTTGTGCATCGTCAGAGCTGCACTGGGAAGGGAGCTTGGTTACAGTTCCCAGGACATCCTGTCCACAAACAGCTGCTACTTCTTGGGCTTCTCTAGAATGTTGAGGAATTTCCCCCGTGTCATCTCTCTGGCTGGAATCACAAAGCAAACAAAAGATCAGTGAAAATCTAAAATCTGGAAAAAGGATCACAGGAACATTTAATTTAAAAAATGCAGAATGATTTAAATTGTATATCAAGTTGCTACCACAACAGATTCAATCACACAAACTTCCTAAAAGGGGGAAAAACAAACTACTATTGACAACTGAAAGTGTACAGAGCTATTCTGAAGTTGGCAATTGCTATACCGGCCAACTGGAGAAGACTGTATCATCCACCCTTAAAAAAATCACCAGGGAATTCCCCAAAAACCTCTCTCTCTCTCTCTCTCTCTCTCTCTCTCTCAAGAATCTAATACTCATGTTCACCATCTCAGGGGGTTTGCTCTAGGGGGCTAAAATTCAACCAAGATTAGTCTTCTCTGGGTTGTTGGTCTCTGGACATTTATAATCTCAAATCGAAATTAGAGATCATTTCCCCTATCTCTCAGTAGTGCTAGTCCCTGGATACTGTAATATAACAGGGTTTATATTCCCTCAGTGCAGTTCATCTGT
This sequence comes from Mirza zaza, assembly GCA_008750895.1. Classification (NCBI taxonomy): domain Eukaryota; kingdom Metazoa; phylum Chordata; class Mammalia; order Primates; family Cheirogaleidae; genus Mirza; species Mirza zaza. The sequence goes on along the minus strand of VSMD01076701.1, from coordinate 1,237 downwards.
GGATGGTGTAATAAAGTAGGGTTTATAGAGCTTTGGTCTTCTCTCTCTTGGCATTGTCAGTCCTTAGATATTTAATATAGCCAGGCAAGGTTTATGTGTCTTTCTCTGACTTTCAGCACCATCAATCTTTGAATGCTGTAGTTACAAGTGGGTTTATACAGCTACTTTCCTACATATAGGCTCCAAAATGAAAGTAAAACATTTCTCAATTACAAGGGCCATCCAGAAGCCCCCTGACTTAGCTCTGTCAAGCAAATCCTCAAAATGCATAGGTAGTATAACACCCCCTTTATCCCATCCCACAGGGTCATCTTTTCAGATCTCTTAAATGGATTTAACAGTGCAGAAAGTTTCTGATGTCTGGGCCTGAGAGCCAGACGTCTTCTGGAACCATGCAGTGGGCACAAGGCAGGCTATTGGCCTCCCAAGAACATGTCTCCATCCTGGCCAAAGAAGTGAGGTAGCCAGGAAGGCACCTTCAAGGAATGAGAAGGCCCTTTGTCCCTAGCCTCCTTGTTGCCTTTCCCAAGCCCAGAGCAAATGGTACTCAAATGAGCTCCCACTCCCCTCTATCCCAATCTAAGTTTAGCAATTCCTTGTTTACTTGTATAATGAAGAAATGATACAAACTCTGTAACCACAGGGAGGCTTTTAGTAACTTTAAGCTATATATCCCCTATCTTTCACTAGTTCCTGAGCTCCAACAAAAGGAAAGGAAATTCCATTAACTAGGAGTAGAAGCCCTAGTGCTGGATCTTGCCTCATGTGCCCATGACCCTGCCCTGGCCCAAATCAAACCAACCATTCCTTCTATTGTGGATTTATACCAAACCCTGTACACTCAAAGTTCCTATAAGACTTGCTTGCGATCACTTGTTTATGTATTTGTCTTCCACCACTAAAATGTAAGAACTGAGGCTGGGCGCGGTGGCTCAAGCCTGTAATCCTAGCTCTCTGGGAGGCCGAGGTGGGCGGATCGTTTGAGCTCAGGAGTTCGAGACCAGCCTGAGCAAGAGCGAGACCCCATCTCTACTATAAATAGAAAGAAATTAATTGGCCAACTAATATATATAGAAAAAATTAGCCGGGCATGGTGGCACATGCCTGTAGTCCCAGCTACTTGGGAGGCTGAGGCAGCAGGATTGCTTGAGCCCAGGAGTTTGAGGTTGCTGTGAGCTAGGCTGACGCCATGGCACTCACTCTAGCCTGGGCAACAAAGTGAGACTCTGTCTCAAAA
>VSMD01076696.1:0-13810 GCA_008750895.1 Mirza zaza | reverse complement strand
TACACACATGTACACATTTGTGTATATGTATATAATATATATAACCATGCGACACATATTCACAAATATGCCTTATATATTGGTATATAACATATAGTATTCATAATATATGCAGTATATTATGTATACCATAAGTAACATCGTAAGTATTTTAATCTAATATTTATGCTATAGCCAAATGTAGGAATAATCTACATGTCCATAAATAGGAATTAAAATATTGTGGTCATACTACCTTACCTCATATAATGCATCTATATGTACTCATATGGAAAGATGTGTAAGACATATTAGGTGTAACAGAAAAATATAAATGTAGTAGGTGATGACATTTATGTAAAATATTATCCCATTTGGATATGATATTTTTAGAAAAAAAATACATGTTTGTAAGTGTAAAGGAAAGTTCTTGCCAAAATGCTAGGGCAGTAACTTCCACGGAAGATGGTAAGTGGCACGAGGAATCTGTGCAGGCAGGATCTTCACTTATAATCTTCTAAATTCTTTGATATTAAAACAAAAGAAAATGTGAAAGGTATAGGGAGTATAACTGTAAAAAACATTAATTCTAAAAATAGTTTAAGTGTTTTTTTTAAATATTGTTTTTACTACCTCTGACATAGCCTGTATAGAGTGAAACATTTTGGTGCACTTAACCCCAATTCAAGTTGACTACTGTCTAATTATATAGCTAAGAAACCAATTTTCTGCATAAGCAACTAGTTACTATTCACTTCAATGACATCAAGCCATGCCACAGGTAATTTTGTTTATCAGAGTAGGTTATTAAGCACTCAGCATTCTCTATCTATCAATCTATTGATCAATTGAGCTATCCATCATCTATCTATCCAACCAACTTTATTTGTTAACAGTGTTTCAAATCATAGACAAAACTGTTTTCAAGTCTAGTAAGGTTCTTTTAAAAATGGATTCAGGATAACACTGTCTTGGGTAGAAGCCCAGCATCTGCTATTTATACATGTTTTCCAGATGTCTATCTTAAACTTAGAGAAGCACTAGTCTACTGAAAAAATATAGAAATTTGAAGCAAGCTTAGGGAAATGTAAAATATGTGAACAAAATGAAGGCTATCTTCTAGTACTTCAATGAAGTATCAACCGAGTATCAGCTATCTGTAAATTAAAATCTGCTGCTATGAAAGTATCCCAATTTTCAAAAATTCCTCCAGATTAATCTCCAACCGTTATCCTTCCGCAGACCCTCTTCAAATTGGCGCATAGGCACCAGGATTCCAAATAAGTCCTTACTACTAGCACTCACAGTATTTTCACGGCCTCAACTCTGAGCCTTAGACAATGAAAAGTTCTACTCTTAAAGTCCTGAATCCCCTCAAATGAAAGGACCAAACATCAATCCTCATTTCCTTCCTCTATACATTATCTTCATTTAAGTGCTTAGTATTAGTACTACTGTTTGCCACTCTTTGACAAACTTTGACATTTTGATCTAACTGTATTGTCCTTTATCCTGCCCCCATGAGATCACTTTTTCCTCCCTCCTCATAGAAAAAAAAGCTTAAGAAAATCAAAGAAAAAAGTAAAGTTTCAATTCTTTTGATCTGTGTGTATTTTATATACAACTCTGAGCTATATTTCTCAAAATGAACAAAAAAGATGAACAAATGACTATTTTAGCCAACACTAATACCTTGTACTAATTTATAGACTAAACAAATGTATTGAATGTCTACAATTTGTCAGGCTCTGTGCTAGATTTTGGGATAGAACAGTGAATAAACTAAACCAAAGCTGTGCCTTCTGGTAATGGACATTCTTGGGAAAGAGAAAGAACACATCAACTCTGAATATTGTTGTCCCTCTCCTTCTCACCATGAGGCAGTTTCTCAAAAATGGCTTTCTTTCCATTGCTTACATGTCTCCTTTGACTTTTGTGTTAGTTGCTCTCTCTGAATAAAAAAAAAAGGAGCAAATATATTTTTTATTTCAGCATATTATGGGGGTACAAATTTTAGGGTTTCAAATAATGCCCTTCCCCTGCTCCCCCCACAAGTCTAAGCTTCAAGCATGAACATCCCCCAGACGGTGAACATCTCACTCATTATGTATGTATATACCCGCCCCCCTCCCCCCCCACCCACCCAATACCTAATTAATGTAGTTCCTATGTGTCCACTTAGGTGCTGCTCAGTTAATACCAGTTTGCTGGTGAGTATATGTGGCGCTTGTTTTTCCATTCTTGGGATACTTCACTTAGTAGTATGGGTTCCAGCTCTATCCAGGAAAATACAAGATGTGCTATATCACCGTTGTTTCTTAGAGCTGAATAGTACTCCATGCTATACATATACCACATTTTATTAATCCTTGGATTGATGGGCACTTAGGTTGTTTTCACAGCTTTAGAATTATGAATTGTGCTGCTATAAACATTCAAGTGCAGGTGTCTTTTTTGTAGAGTGTCATTGGATTTTTTGGGTAGATGCCCAGTAATGGGATTGCTGAATCAAATGGTAGACCCACTTGTATTACTTTAAGCTATCTCCATATTGCTTTCCACAGAGGCTGAACTAGTTTGCAGTCCCACCAGCAGTGTAGGAGTGTTCCTATCTCTCCACATCGATGCCAACACCTATTGTTTTGGGATGTTTTGATAAAGGCCATTCTTACTGGAAGTAAGTGATATCTCATTGTAGTTTTGATTTGTATTTTTCTGATGATTAGAGATTATGAGCGTTTCTTCATATGTTTGTTAGCTATTATTCTGTCTTCTTTAGAAAAGTTTCTGTTCATGTCCTTTGCCCACTTTTTGATAGGGTTGTTTGATTTTTTTCCTGCTGATTTTCATGAGTTCTAAGTAGATTCTAGTTATCAGCCCTTTATCAGATGTGTAGGATGGGAAAATTTTCTCCCATTCTGTAGGTTGTCTGTTTACTTTCATGACTGTTTCTTTGGCTGTGCAGAAGCTTTTTAATTTGATCATGTCCCATTTATTTAGTTTTGTTGCTGCTGTGATTGCCTTTGGGGACTTCTTCATAAACTCTTTGCCTAAGCCGATGTCTAGGAGAGTGTTTCCAACATTTTCCTCTAGAATTCTAATAGTTTCATACCTTAGGTTTAAGTCTGTTATCCAGCGTGACTTGATTTTTGTGAGAGGTGAAAAGTGTGGATCCTGCTTCAGCCTTCTACAAGTGGCTATCCAGTTTTCCCAGCACCATTTATTGAAAAGGGATTCTTTTCCTCAGTGTGTGTTTTTGTCTGCTTTGTCAAAGATTAGATGGCTATATGAGGATGGTTTTATATCAGGGTTCTCAGATCTATTCCACTGGTCAATATTCCTACTTTTCTGTCAATACCAGATTGATTTAATTACTACATCTTTGTAGCATAGTTTGATATATGGGAGCACATATTAAATAGTATGTTTCTCTCTTAAAAAGTGTTGTTTATGTTTTATTTGGTACACCTCTGTATTTTTTAGTTGTGATAAAATAAATATTACATAAAATTTACTATCTTAATCTATTTTATTTTTATTTATTTATTTTTTGAGACAGAGTCTCACTGTGTCGCCCTGGGCTCAAGGGATCCTCTGCCTCAGCCTCCTGAGTAGCTGGGACTACAGGTGCATGCCACTATGCCTGGATAATTTTTTCTATCTTTAGTAGAGATGGGGTCTCACTCTTGCTCAGGCCGGTCTTGAACTCCTGAGCTTAAGCAATCCTCCAGTCTCAGCTTCCCAGAGTATTAGGATTATAGGTATGAGCCACTATGCCTGGCCTATCTTAACCATTTGCAGACTATACAGTTCAATAATGTTAAGATCATTCACATTATTGTGTAATCAATCTCTATAAATTTTTTAATCTTGCAAAACTAAACCAATAGATCATCAATTCCCCATTTCTCTCTTCCCCTAACCCCTGCCAGTCACCATTCTAGGTACCTCACATAAGCAAAATCATACGATATTAGTCTTTTTGTGATTGGCTTATTTCACTTAGCATAATATCCTCAAGGTTCATATTACAGAATTCATGTTGTAGCCTTTTTAAGGTTGAATAACATTCCACTGTAAATACATATATCACATTTTGTTTATCCATTCATCTGTCTACGGACAGTTAGGTTGCTTCCATCTTTTGGCTATTGTGAGTAATGCTGCTATGATCATGAGTATTCAAATATCCTTTTGAGACCCTGCTTTCAATTCTTTTTAATATATGCTTAGAAGTGGGATTGGTGGATCATAGAGTAATTTTAATTTTTTGAGAAATTGCCATACTGTTTTCCATAGCAGCCACACCATTTGCAATCCCACCAACAATGTACAGTAGGTCTCCTAATAATGTCATTTCATTCGATAGCCAATAGTCATTCGTTAGTAGTTATAACATTGATGAGGAAAAAAAAAATCAATTCTTAACTGAGGCCACTGTCTGTGAGGCGTTTGCAGGTTCTGGTCATGTCTGCATGTGTTGTCTGGGTACTATGGTTTCCTCCCAGTCCCAAAGCTATGCACATGAGATGAATTGGCATGTCTACATGGTCCAAGTGAGAGAGAGAGAGTGCACACGTGTTTGTGTGTGTATGTGTGTGTGAGTGTCCTCAGCAATGAGATGGTATCCTGGCCAAGGCTGGTTCCTGCCCTGCTCCTTGAGCTGCTAGGATAGGCTTTGGCAACCGTGAACTGGAACCACTGGGCAAATAATTATTTATTTTTAAAAACTTGTTTTTGTTAATCTTTCTTAAATATATGTATAGCTCATATTTATATCAATGTTTAATATGAAATGTGTTTGGGATCTTTATTTAGGAATTTGGTGATGTTTTTGTAACCAGAAATATGCCTTAGGAGCTTAGTACTAGTTTATGTCAATTACGCTATGGTAAAATTGGCTTTGTTTATACGTCACTTCTCTTAAAGCTAGGGTTTTCAAGAAACTATGGAGGACATTAAGTGACGGCTTACTGTACAAGTGTTCTAATTTCTCTATATTCTTGCAAACACATGTTATTTTCTCATTGGCTGTTGTTAGCAGTCATTATAATGAGTATGAAGTCATCTCTATTTTTGTAATATAGAGACACTAAATATATATTAAACATGCAATTTGTTTTTAGCAATAACAATAGACTTTACCACATATTTCGATCATCTTTTCACTAACTGTCCCATTGCTCTCTTACCACATCTTCACAGGATTGTATAGTTTTGGCCTTTGTATTGCACCTTAAATGAAAGACCTTTCTGACAGAGGCCTTTACTAGTAGGTGTAATATAAAATAATTACTCTTTAAATCATCACCTTATTCAAATAATCTGCATAACACTGACCACTGTCAGAATTTTGTTCATGTCTGTATGCATATGTATGAATTTAATGTTTGCTTATATTTTATTTATTTTCAACTTAAAAACTACTACATTTAAGTTGAAATTTAAAGCATCAATTACAATTTAAGATTGATGAGAGCAAAGACTATGTCTTTTTTATTCATCGCTGTATCCCTGGTGCCAGTGTTTGATAAAAATGTTTATTGAATTTGATAAATTATAAGACTAAGAAAGTTTAAATAAATGAAGTAAAAGAAAATTCCAAATCATTGTATGAACTCTTCTCTTTGCTTGTGTAGACACAGCTTTGGTACCTGTGATTTTGTAAGTGTAATGGCACAGTAGTGATTTTACAATGCCCATAAAATTAAATCTGTAGATTCAGAAAAATAAAGGCCACAGTGAAAGTAATGGGTCATATCTACTTTTAATAGAAATTATTGAATGTGTCCACTCTGTGATGGTTTTTAGCCCTCTTTATAGTTAGAAAATACATAGAGTGTTACAATGGAGTAGGAAATGTTTTAAATTGTCGAGTTAAAGGCTTACTTTTTACTCTATGATTCCTTATTTTATCACAATGACACAACATAAAGTTCAAAGCATATAATGGGGTGAGAAGAAGAAAGACTTCCAAATACCTGGCAGGCATATCTTTCAATTTAATTCACCTGTCAGCTCAGGCAATGGTGAGTGAACCTATTATTGGCAGTCTCATACCATAGTTACTTTCAGACTCTTACTCTCTTCCTGTCTACATAGAACAAGTCACCAAATTACTCTCCACTCTGTCTCCTTGGAATTCTTTTTGAGATTTTTAGAGTAAAAAATCTCGATCAGAACAAAGTGGTATGTCACATTTCTCCCCTTTTGATAAGGAGAGATATTTAATCTTTGTAGCACTGAAAAATAATCTTTTTAGTTCAAATACTTTATCAATTTTATTATAAATGAGAGGCAATCTACCTATGCTTGTATCATTCATCATCAATAATCACCTCATTTATTTTACTTTGTAAGACAGAAAGAAAGCAAAGAAGAAAGAAAAAGGAGGATGAGAGGATTACAGGAAACAGGAATTATATTTCTGAATCAGCCAATTTCCTTTCTCTAGGTCAGACGTTGGGTTTATTGTTCCTTATTGTCTACCACAGTAGTTGGCATGGTGCTACACATAGAATCTAAGCTCATTAAATATCTGTGCATTGAACATATCTGAGGACAGATAAAACCAAAACTGAGACTTAAGTGTTAAAAGATTATTTTCAAAAAAAAGGTAAAAGCCATGACTTTCATCCAGATATAAAAATGATCATATGTTAAAAATTTTTGTACAACTCATTAATAAGCAAACTGGTGAGGTGTTGCAACCATTCAAAGAAGAATCCAAGGACAGACACACCTGTAAGAAGGAACTTTAAAATCTATGTACAAATGGAGGCAAAGATGGTAGTTCCTAGAGTGAGGGGCTTTTCCTTCTACTAGCTGATATTAATTTGCATATATCCATACACAAAATTATTTTGCCTTATTACCAGTTATCTACAGCTTTCAGAATTGTGAAATGGCTACCATATAATTAGGATCAGATAACCTAGTGGGTGTGCTATAGTAATGCACCCACTTTTTTCCTACATAACTAGAATATATATGTGAATTCTCCACCTTCAGTGCTACTTGTCTCTCTCTTGTTTCTAATACTATCACAACCCAGACATTCTCGTGCTCACAGAAAGCTATCAGTCATGATCTCATAATTATTTGGAGGCTGAACTAACATAGGAGTATGAATTTTAATAAAAAATTATGGAATGGAAAATATTCTTAGACAAAAATCATAACTTTATTATGGTCTCATTTTGGATAATGGAAGAAATGTTTTGGACTGAAGGCCCTGACTTGCATTCCTTAATTCTTGATATATGCAAGTTTAGGTTTATAGAATTTAAATAGCATTTCTTTTTATCGATGAGGAAACAGGAGCTTGAAAAGGTTAAAGAAGAGGCCCTAGGTAATACACTAGTTGTTGGTAAACCCAGTTCTCTTGACTCCAGAAGTTATTTTTCCATTTCTTTGAATAAGATGCATTCATGAGCACTGTTCCACACGAGAGTTCAACCATGGTATTTATCACCATGAATGTGACCTAGGAGCAAACAAATGTTCATCTTGTACCTCTCCTTGACTGGAAGTTTTCCTCAAGAATGATGACATCATGCACAGACTAGGACAGAGAAATAATAACTTTGGGCATCACATAGGGCTGAAACAGCATTAATGCCAGTATTACTTAAGATAGTTCATGCAAAGTGCTTGACACATAGTGAATACTCAATTAATGTTAACTAATATTAGTAAAATATAATAAGAAAGAACTTTGCCAAAATTTTTTCACAGATTTCTCAATTTTTATATGACCTGGTTGTGCCACATTCAGGATGCAAGGTAGGATATGCACTACCTACATAATATTTTAGCTTTGTTCCAATTCAATAATTTTATATCTTATGTCAAATGGTTTACTTGCACATTTCCTACAGTTGGAAGTTTGTACATTGGCTGGTTGTACCCAGAAAAGATCTTTGAATCTCCCTGGAAATATATCAGTATTCCACAGAGAGGTCATGATCATCAGCCAGAAGTCACATGTTTTCAGTGACCAGTGACATTGCCCTCTACTACCTGGTGGATGGGGTCTTCTCTCAGGAACCTCATCAGGAGATGGACCAAGTGCAATAATTTAGGTACACATGAATATTGCCTAATTCAAACATAAATTCAGATCATCCATTCTGCTAAAGTATTTCTATTTTGATTGCTATAAATAATGATACTGAACATTCTTTTCTTAATAGAGAATTAGGAACTGCCAGAGGCACAATCCATCTGTAGCATCCAGAAGGAAACAATAAAAAGAAAGGTTTATATATTCCTGTTTTTAACTTGTTATAATTAGTACCCCAATGACCAGAGTTATTGAAATCATGTGGTCCAGATTTTCTGCCAAGTCTACAAAATGGGCTTTTATCCAAAAAGAAGATTTTTATATTCCCATGAAAGTAAAGGGGAAGGAAAAAAAGTAACCTTTCAAAATTGTTTTTAGTTGTTCAAATATAAAGAAACTAAATGACCTGTTTTGTTGTTAGGTTCTCCCACTTATTTTCTTCTCTTTAATGAAAGGTTATTTGGATTCTGAAGTCATGCTGAAATTGGGTCCACGGAGTGATAAAATTCTCTCTTTCTTTACTTCAGCTCTGAAGAAAAAAGCAGATATTCTAGTTAGTTCTTGAGACTTACAAGTTATACAACCTAAACCAAAAATGCCATTTATTTGACAAAACTCTGTGTTGTATTTATGGAGAAAGTACAAATTTCCTAATCCTAGGGTGATCCTATCTGAAATCTTACTAGATATCTTTATGATTTTGTTCCCTCTTTTGAAAAGTCATTTTCATGATACTCTTTGATAATATCATCTTTTCAGACATCACTATCCCCATAAATTGGATTTCATTTCTTCATAGACAACAGAACAATTGTTTTCTTTTAAATAAAATTCTCCCTATTTACTTTCCTTTATTCCTATTAATATTTATTACACAATTTCACTGTAATATACACAATGCAATATGCAGAATACATTCTCACTAATCTTAAGAGATTTATATTTTCAAGTAAATAAATTAATATCTTCTAATTTGGTATTTTTCCTCCAAGGTACTAAGGAAATATTGTGTAGGGTCAGCTACATTTAGAGATCAAAGGGTGTAAAAAGAGAGAGGGAAAAATATCACTCACAGCAGGTAGGGCTTGTCATAACATAAGCATGATCTCATCTATTTAAAAATAGATTAGCCTCAATAAATAAGATGAGGGAAATAGTGTGTGAGATATAAGCAAAGGAAACTGGGTATCTTACACACTAAATGAATCCCAAAAGACCCTGAAGATCTTTACCAATACCAGACCCACCACCCATGCAGGACTGGTTGGTGACAACAAGAGAAAGAACAATCTAAAAGTGATAAAATCTTGTGCAACCAAGAAATAGAAAATTTAAGAACCAAAATTAAAAACAAGGTATTAGAGTAGCAAAATATTTTTAAAAAGCAAAAATGATTTTGGAGGCACAAAAATATTATTTGTGTTTATACAATGTCACTGACCCAAAGATAATGAAGGCTCCTTAATTTAAATATATCATATAAAAAAACCATATATAGACTATGTTGCATTATTCAATCATATGTGCCTCTAATCCTTGCTCCAGAAGTAGAAACTAACTTTATTTTTTCCTGACAGAATTAGGGTGAGGTGTGGAGATGAAGCAGATAAATATACATTTTTGTCATTATGATAAACTTTGTAATTAAACTTAATTAAAGCTCATTAACCACCAAGAGAGAATAAGAAATAAATTTCCAAAAATGTAAAATTTTCTTTAGACGTATTTTAGAATCAAAGAATATATTTTCATTGAAAACGTATCTGCATTATCAAGTTAACAGAAATGTCCTTAATAAATACATTGCCTTGTTAAACAAAGCTAGTCATCATCTCAAACTATCGAAGCACAAGAATTATAAAAGACACTAAACAAAAAATGATGTTTTTGTCTTCTAAAATCAATAATACTATTTGGATGATTCCCTTGATATCAGTAAAATAGATATCAAGAAACTCATTTTTCAGTTTTATTGAAATTTAATTAACTCTGCTTGATGATTTATACAAATGTATCTACTGTGTAAACATTCAAAATAAGACATACAAATTGCCAAGAGATTCAATGTTTGAGCATATAAAAAAATACTCAGCATCACTAATCATCAGAGAAACGCCAATTAAAATCACAGTGAGATACCAGTCAGAATAACTATTATTAAAAAGACAAAAAATAACAAATGTTGGTGAGGATGAAGACAAATGGCAACAAATGACAATATATAAGTCTACATTATAGGTGGGAATGTAAATTATATCAATCTTTTTAGAAAATAGTCTGGAGATTTCTCATAGAACTAAAAGTAGAACTACCTTTAGATCCAGCAATTCCACTACTAGGTATCTACCCCAAGGAAAAGAAATCATTATATCAAAAAGATACCTGCATTTGTATGTTTATTGCAGCAATAGTCACAATAGCAAAGATATGAAATCAATCTAAGTGTCCACCAAAGGATGATTAGATGAAGAAAATGTGGTATATATACACAACGGAATACTATTCAGCCATAAAAAGAATGAAATCATATCTTTTGCAGCAACATTGATGGAACTGGAGGCCATTATCTTAAGTGAAAGAAGTCAGACACAGAAAGACCAATATCACATGTTCTCACTTGTAAGCAGGAGCTAAATAATGTCCACACATGGAAGTAGAGTATGCAATGATAGACAATGAGAACTCAGAAAGGCAAGGAGGTGGTAGGGGTGGATGATGAGAAATCATGTAATAGGTGCAACGGACACCCTAAAAGCCCTGACTTCTCCACTATGCATACTATGCATGTAATAAAATGGCATGTGTACCTCATAAATGTATGCAAATAAAAAATCAAAAACGTATAAATAATTGGAAAAAATATACAGGACATTTCTATCATCCCCAAAAGTTGCTTTATGTCACTTTTCAATACACATAACTCCCATTCCCCTCTCTAAGCCATTATTGATATTATTTTTATCACTATAAATTAATTCTGCTTATTTTTCAATTCATATAATGGCATTGACAGTAGATATTCTTATGTGTCTGGCTACTATCCCTTAAAATGTTTTTGTGATTCTTCCATGTTGTATATATTGATAATTGATATGTTTTCACAGATGAGTAGTATTCCTTTATAAGAATATACTGAAGTTTTTTATCTATTTGTTTGTTGAAATGTTTTTTTATTTTCAAATATTTATGACCATTTATATACAAGTCTTTTTGTAAATATATGCTTCTATTGCTCTTGATTAAATATGTAGGAGTATAATTTCTGGCTCACATGGTAAGTATAGGTTGAACTTTATATTAATAATAAACTACAGCCAAGCAGCTTTTTAAAATATTTATTTATTTATTTATTTTTATTTTAGCATATTACGGGGGTACAAATATTTAGCTTACATATGTTGCCTTTGCCCCACCTGAGTCAGAGCTTCAAGTGTGACCACCCCCCAGATGGTGCACACTACACCCATTAGGTGTGAATACTTCTGCACAGCCAACGAAACTATCATGAGAGCAAATAGACAACCTATAGAATAAGAGAAAATATTCCCAAGCTACATATCCGGTAAAGGGCTGAAACAAGAATCTATATAGAACTCAGGAAAACCACCAAGAAATAATCAAACAACCCTATCAAAAAGTGGGCAAAGGACCTGAACAGAAACTTTTCAAAAGAATATAGACTAATAGACAAGAAAAATAGGGAAAAATGCTCAACATCTCTAATTATCAGGGAAATGCAAATCAAAACCACAATGAGATATCACTTATCTCCAGTAAGAATGGCTTTTACCAAAAAGTCCCAAAACAATAAATGTTGGCATGGATGCAGAGATACAATAACACTCATACACTGTTGGTGGAACTCCAAACTAGCGCAACCACTGTGGAAAGTAATATGGAGATACCTCAAAGAACTGCAAGTAGAACTACCATTTCTTCCAGCAATCCTATTGCTGGATATCTACTCAAAGGAAAAAAAGACATTCTGGAATGTTTATAGCAGCATAATTCACAATTGCAAAGATGTGGAAACAACCCAAGTCCCCATGAATATATGAATGGATTAATATAATGTGGTACATGTATACCATAGAGTTCTGCTCAGCCACAGTAAACAATGGTGATCTGGCACCTCTCATATTATCCTGGATGGAGCTGGAGTCCATTCTACTAAGTGAAGAAGCACAAGAATGGAAAACAAGTACCACATGTACTCACCATCAAATTGATATTAACTGATCAACACTTGGTCCACATATAGTAGTAACATTCATTGGGTGCCAGGCAAATGGGAGGGCAGCCAAACAGCTTTTAATTGGTTGTACAATTTTACACTTCCTTCAGCAATAAGTTTCAGTAATTCTTCATCCTTGCCCAAATTTCATACTGTTCAATACTGTTCATCTTTTTCATTTTGTCTATTCCAATAGTAGTAGTAGTAGTATCTCATTGTGGTTTTAATTCATTGAATTTGTTGAAAATAATGCATTTGCTTACCGGCCATCAATATAACTTATTTTGTGAAATGTTTTCTTAATCTTTGGCTCATTGTTCAATTTATTTTGTTTTTGTCTTCTTATTTTTGAATTTTCAAAGTTCTTTATGTATTCTGGATATAAGTCTACTCAGATATATGCATTGACAAATTATCTACCAGAAATCAACTTCCTGTCAGCTTATTAATGAAGTTTGTTCAAGAGAAAAAAAATGTTTAATTTTGATGAAATCCATTTTATCCTTTTTTTGTTATTTTTATCTATTGTTTGTCTATTTTATATTTCATTGATTTCTGTTTGTTATTAATATCTTCCTTTTACTTACCTTGATTTAATTTATTTTTCTTCCCTAGCTTCCCATGTTGAGAATTTAGATCATTAACAAGAAATCTTTCTTCATTTTAATATAATCATTTAAAGTTACAAAATTCTTTCCAGCATATTGTGGGGATACAAATGTTAAGGTTACATATATTGCCCTTGCCTCCCCTCCCCCCTTGAAACCCATTTTATTAAGTGAAGTGTCCCAAGAAGGGAAAAATAAGCACCGCATGTACTCACCACCAAATTGGTATTAACTGATCAACACCTAAGTGGACATATAGGAATAACATTTATTGGGTGTTGGGCAGGTGGTGGGGAGGGGATGGGTATATACGTACATAATGAATGCGATGTGTACCAACTGGGGGATGGACACGCTTAAAGTTACAAATTTTAACCTAAGCTCTGTTTATCTTCATTGCACAAATTTTGATATTTTTAGTTTTTATTTTCATTCAAATAAAAATGTTTTCTAATTCTCCTTCCAATTATTTATAAATGTATTCATTTATTTCTAATCATTTGAGGACTTTTTCCAAATATCTTTTAGTAATTTATTTTAAATTTAATTACTTTGTGGTGAAAGAATATATTCTATATGCTTTCAATCTTTTTTTTTTTTTTTTTTTTTTTTTTACAGAGTCTCACTTTGTTGCCTAGGCTAGAGTGAGTGCCATGGCATCAGCCTAGCTCACAGCAACCTCAAACTCCTGGGCTCAAGCGATCCTCCTGCCTCAGCCTCCTGAGTAGCTGGGACTACCGGCATGCGCCACCATGCCCGGCTAATTTTTATATATATATATTAGTTGGCCAATTAATTTATTTCTATTTTTTTATAGTAGAGATGGGGTCTCGCTCAGGCTGGTTTTGAACTCCTGACCTTGAGCAATCCGCCCGCCTCGGCCTCCCAGAGTGCTAGGATTACAGGCATGAGCCACCGCGCCCA
>VSMD01076688.1:78478-100546 GCA_008750895.1 Mirza zaza | reverse complement strand
ATTAAAGTAATATTGTAAGAATCTGGTATTTAACTTTTCAATGTAAATTTTAATTTAAAATATGATCTTAACTATTTTGTAATGAGGATATTTCAGAATATTTTGGGGGGTACACACATTTTGGTTATATAATTTGCTTTTGTACCATTTGAGTCAAAGTTATAAGTGTGCCCTTCACCAGAAAGTGTCCATTGTACCCATTAGGTGAGAATTTACCTATCCCCTCCTCCCTCTCCCACCTGCTTAATTTCTGTTGAGTTTTACTTCCATATGTGCACATAAGTATTGATCAATTAGCTCCAATTTAGTATTGAGTACATCTGGTGTTTGTTTTTCCATTCTTGTGATACTTCACTTAGAAGAATGGTCTCCAGTTCCATTCAGGTTGTTACAAAAGATACTACATCACCATTTTAATGGCTTAGTAGCACTCCATGGTATACATATACCACATTTTATTAATCCACTCATATATTTATGGGCACTTGTGTTGTTTCCACATGTTTGCAATTGTTAACCATGCTATCAACATTTGAGTGCAAGTGTCTTTTTTATAAAATGTGTTTTTCTCCTTTGGGTAAATATCTATAGTGGGATTACTGGGTCAAATGGTAGTTCTACTTTTAGTTCTTTGAAATATCTTCATGATAATTTCCATAGAGGTTGTACTAGTTTGCAGTCCTACCAACAGAGTAAGAGCGTTCCTTTCTCTCCATATCCATGCCAGGATCGGTTGCTTTGGGACTTTTTGATAAGAGCCATTCTCACTGGAGTTGGCTGATATCTCGTTGTGGTTTTGATTTGCATTTCCCTGATGATTAGAGAAGTTGAGCATTTTTTCATGTGTTTGTTGGTTGTTAGTCTTATCTTCATTTAAAAAGCTTCTGTTCATGTCTTTTGCCCAATTTTAATGGGGTTGTTTGATTTTTTTTTCTTGCTGATTTGCTTGAGTTCTTTGTAGAATCTGGTTATCAGCCCTTTATTGGATGTATAGCACGAGAATATTTTCTCCCATTTTGTAGGTTGTCTATTTGCTTTTTGATTGTATCTTTGGCTGCACAGAAGCTTTTTAATTTGATCAGGTCCCATTTATTTAATTTTGGATTTGCTGTGATTGCTTTTGGGGTAATGAATTTCAATGTACATAGTTAACATGTCAGAGTTTGAGACTGAATTCTAATATTTGATATGAAAAGACATCTTATGAATTTATAACTTTTAATATTAAATTTGAATTAGATCAGATGGCAATATGTGGATGGTTTTATATCTGGAGTCTCTATTCTGTTTCATTGGTCTATGTCTCTATTTTTGTGCCAGTACCATCCTGTTTTGTTTACTATACCCTTCTAATATAGCTTAAAGTCTTGTAAAGTAATATCTCCAGATTTATTCCTTTTGCTTATGCTTATTCAGGCTCTTTTCTGGTTCTAAACAAAGCATAGAATTATTTTTTTCTCAATCTGGAAAAAATGACGTTGATATTTTGATGGAGATTGCATTGAATCTGTAAATCACTTTGGGTAGTATGTTCATTTTAACAATGTTGATTCTGCCAATCCATGAGCATGATATATTTTTCCATTTGTTTATATCATCTGCAACTTCTTTCCTCAGTGATTCATAGTTCTCTTTGTAGGGATATTTCACCTCCTTGGTTAAGTATATTCCTAGGTATTTTATTTACTTTGTAGCTACTGTGAAAAGTATTGAGTCTTTGATTTGATTCTCAGCTTGACTGTTGTAGGTGTATAGGAATGCTACTGATTTGTGTACACTGGGAAAAAGAATCCCTATTCAATAAATGGTATTGGGAAAATTGGATAGCCAAATGTAGAAGATTGAAACAGGATACATATCTCTCACCACTCACAAAAATTAATTCAAGATGGACAGAAGACTTAAATCTAATACATGAAACAATAAGAATTCTAGAAGAAAATATTGGAAAAATTATTCTAGATATCAGCCTAGGCAAAGAATTTATGAAGAAGAACCCAAGGGCAATCACAGCAACAACAAAAATAAATAAATGGGATGATTAAATTAAAAAGCTTCTGTATGGCCAAAGAAACAATCAATGGAGCAAATAGGCAACCTAAAAAATGTGATAAAATATTTGCATACTATACATCTAATAAAGGGCTGATAATCAGAATCTACAAAGAACTCAAGCAAATCAGCAAGGAAAAAATCAAACAATACCATTAATAAGTGGACAACAGACATGAACTAAAAGAAGATAGACTAATGGTCAATAAACATGAAAAAATTCTCAGTGTCACTAATCATCAGAGAAATGCAAATCGAAACCACAATAAGATATCACCTAACTGCAGTGAGAATGGCTCTTATCAAAAAGTCCTAAAATAATAGATGCTGGTATGGATGTGGAGAGAATGGAACACTTATACACTGCTGGTGGGAATACAAACTAGTGCAATTTCTATGGAAAATAGTATGCAGATTCCTCAAGGAACTAAAAGTAGAACTACCATTTGATCCAGCAATCCCACTACTGGGTATTTACCCAGAGGGAAAAAAATCATTTTATCAAAAAGACACTTGCACTAGAATGTTTATTGCAGCACAATTCCGAATTGCAAAGATGTGGAATCAACCCAAGTACCCATCAATTCATGAGTGTATTAATAAAATGTGGTATATGTATACCATGGAGTAGTATTCAGCCATAAGAAAAAATGAATTAATACCTTTTACAATAATCTGGATGGAACTGGAGAACTTTCTTCTACGTGAAGTATCACAAGAATGGAAAAACAAACACTACATGTACTCACTTTTAAATTTGAACTAACTGATCAGCACTCATGTGCCCATAGGGAACTAAAACTCAATGGAAATCATGCAGGTGGGAGGGGACAGGAGGGGATGGCAAAATCATACCTAATAGGTACAATGTGCACTGTCTGGGTGATGGGCACACTTATAACTTTGATTCAAGCAGTATAGAAACAACTCAGCTAACCAAAACATTTGTACTACCATATTATTCTGAAATAAAAATAAAAACAAAATAAATTTGAATTAGACAAGTAATTTATTAATACCTTATTTTTATAAAAAATGCAGACAATACAGATAAATAGAAATCTTCCCTAATAAGACCCTCCAGAGGTAGCAATTATTATTAGTGTTATAGGCATTATTTAAATGATTTTTTTTATTTATATCATAATGTACACCTGGAAATTTGGTTATTTTTAAAATATGTGATGTTATTTTGTGATTATTGTTCTGAAACTTACTTTTTCAAAACAAATACCAATATGTTATAGAGTTCTGAGCAGATATATTTGTATAGATCTAATATTAATTTTGAATGCTGACAGTATTTGTTAGATGTTTGTTCATTTGGTCCCCTTCTAATGACATTTTGACTGTTTCCAATTTTTCACTTTACATATAATGTTATACTGAATATTCTTCCATATACCTCTTTGTTTATATGCACAGGTATTTTTGAGAATACAAAGGAAAAAAATAGAACTGAAAGGTGAGAAATATGCATTTAAAATTTTTATAGATCCTGTCAAATTGTTCCCTAAAAACACTTTGCCACTTAACATCCTTGTCCAAATATCCATACCAAAACTTGTTCCTATGAATCTTTGAATCTTCAAAAATATTTGGAAATCTAGTGGGAAAGACTGGTGTACATTCTCTTAGGACTGCATGGAGAGTCTAATATTCAAAAATGTATTAATAAAATTAAGTATATTAACAGAGGAGAAAATCATACAATAAATACTAAAAATGCATTTGATAAAATCTAATTCTGTCTTTGTGATGATTGATTTTATATGTCAACTTGGCTGGGCTATGGTACCCAGATATTCAGTCAAACATTATTCTAGATATTTCTGTGAAAATATTTTTTAGATGAGATTAACATTAAAATCAGTGGACTTTGAGTAAAGCAGTTTATACTTCATAACATGAACGGGCCTCGCCCTATCAGTTAAAAGCCTTAAAGGAAAGGAGACTGATCTCCCTGGAGGAAGAGGGAATTCTCCCAGCAAACTATATTCAACCTCAAACTACTGCATTGTCTTCTCTGGGCCTTCAATCTGCCAGCCAACCCTAAAGATTTTGGATTTGCCAGCTTCTACAATGGTTTGAGCCAGTTCTTTAAAATGTCAATCTATTGATTGATAAATCTGTCTACCCATGCATCTATTCATCCATCCGTCCATCCATTCATCAATCCTCTTGGTTCTATTTCTCTGAAGAACCCTGACTAACTAATATACTTCTAATTTAAAAATAATGAATGAAGGAAAAATGCTGTTAGTTAATTAGAACTAGAACCAAACTTCTTTAATTTGATAAAACTAAGGGATCATTCTAAATCCTTCATATGGATTAACCTGCTTAATTCTCACAACAACCTGTGAGATGGGTACTTACTCTTATTGTTCCTATTTTAAAGATGAGAAAACTGAAGTTCAGATAAGTTAAATAGCTTGCCAGAGGCCACACAGCTAGAAAAATATGGAGCTAGAGTTTAAGCCCAAATCAGTTTGTCCTTCTCCATGATCATCATTATCTCATTCTTTCAAGAAGCCTTGAAAGTTCCTCTTTGGGTTTAACCTCTTTCAGTGAATAGAAATAAATAAAACATTGAGGTTTTCTAAAGGGCCGTTTAGAAAAGACACAATACAGAGTATAGTCCCTGGCCTGGTAGGGTTCTTGTCATCCAAAAGTCCTCATCAACCTGTCTCTCTGGTCACTTCTTCCCCAAATGTACATGCCATGGAGATTCTTTACCCAACCCTTGGGCCTGACTCACCAACTTTCTTGCCAGATGTTACTATTCATATGATTCTGGAAAGAACTTGGGCTTCAAAATATAGACATGTGTCAGAACCCATGTTTTTCCTCTTCCTAGCTACATATTTCTTCTCTTAAATCTCTCCTACCTCTAGGGATCATTGTCAGGATGAAATAAACCTTTTGGTTCTTTTAATTAACAAATGTTTTTGAGCCCTGATGCTACATTTATATAGTGTAGTATAGGAGCATGTACTAAGAGCCAGACAGCATAAATCCTAAACCCAACTCTGTCACTCACTAGCTATGAGAACTTGAGTAAGTTACTTAACCTTAGCTAACTTAGTCTGTGCCTCAGTTTCTTTACCTGTAAAATGGGGCTATTAATAGTATCTTTCTCCTAGGGTTCTAGCGAGGCCTAAGTGCATTTATGTACGCAAAGCTTTATACAAGGACTTGGGATACAGAACCCATTAAATAAGAGCAGGCTGTTATTATTGGGTTGTGTCTGTCCTTGAAGGACAAGATGAATTGGAAGCTCATGGAGAAGGAGCCGGATGCATGAGGGGATACTTAGAATCCAATCGGGTTAAATGTGGTAACAAATACGTGCACAGAGAGATCTGGAAGCCCAGAAAAGAGGTCCCCGGCCTATGGTAAGAGGATATGGGGGAGTCTTGCTGGAAGAATGTCACCTTGGCTGAGTATAATAGATGGATTCAGAATCAGCCAGTCCTGCAGGGGTGGGAGGCACAATGTGTGACAATCCCTCCCCCTGGTGGGTATGAAATACCTATGTCATTCCTCCTGTCCAGCTCACCCTCGCCCTCCCATCTTGTTGCCTGTAGAGGGCTTTGCTCTCCAGGCTGCCCTCACACACGCAGACATCCCTTGGCCAGAGTGTACAACCTCTGTGCACCTGTGGCTACCTCCTTGTCTAAGCCTCCTTCTCTTCAGACAGGTGAGCAGCAAAGCCCTACATTTCCCCACTACCAGGACCAGAACTGCTGTATTTCCCCTTGAACCAGATGGGGTAACCCCACCAAAATCTGACCAGGTCAACCACACAGTAAACTATAACCACATAACCCCCAATTCCCATCAAGCAAATGGAATAATCCTGTCTGCTCCCAAAGATGCTTCCAATCAATAGAAAGTCAGCTTCATTAGCTTCTAGTCCCTCCAGACTTGCCTGTAGGTTGCCTATCCTTATGAACGTAAGTTAGCTAGTGCTTATATATTATCATCCTTGCCCTGACTGAGCACCCATTTTACCGGGAGCTCTTGACAAGGCGAAGTGGCCAAATACAAGGAAATCAAAAAAGGCTGATCAAGGTTTTGATAGGCTTGCTTTTTTAAATGCTTTGGCTAAACTCTAAAAATATCATATGATTTTTACACAAAACTACTAACAGTTTTCAGATAAGTGTATGCCAGCCCATTCTGTACCTTCCCTCACAATCATAATCCCTACACACTGTCCCACTTATATCTCCTCTCACAAGACACAAGGACACATTCATGCACACAGACACGTGCACACATGTGGGTACACACACAGGCACAGACATATGAATATGCAAACAGAAACATGTACAAGTACAGCCAGTACACACGTGCACATAGGCGTACACAGACATACATACAGAGACATACGCACACACCTATACAGACACACTGCATATACAGACCAAAGAAATGCCTACACCTGGACACCACACAAACACACACACATACACACACATGTGTGCACACCTGTACTCTATGTAAACAGCAGTCTACAACTAGATTTGGTGCCAGAATACCTGGGTTCCATTCCGGTTTTGCCACTTAGCAGCTATGTGATTTTTGGAAGTTATCTATTGTCATCGAGCTACAGTTTCATGCCTTATATTAAGAACGATAAAAAATAATAACATCCTGCATACAGACTAACAGCTTTTAAACAATGGCTTATTGATAGATTATGACAGCACACACAATAAGTTTTAAGTGCTTGCTTTCTAAGAAATAGATTTGTGCATAAAAACTCTATTCACACTAACTTTTCTTTCATTTTTCCTTTTCTTAAAATGTTTATATTCACAAAGAACTCTGTGTGCATGTTTTTAATGAGGCTATCTGTTATGAGACTAGAAGCTTCTATTTTTCAGTTGGTGTGAACAAGTATTAGCGTTCTGGGTTTTGGTTTTGCATGTGTATGGTGGGATGTTTTCTCCCAAGCAAAAATATACCACCATTAATAGGAAAGGAAAAAGTAAACTACAGATATCTCATTCAAGGTAGCATACAGACTCCGACTTGAGGGTTCATTAGGTATAACTCTCCAGCACTCTAGAGGTCAGGCTCAATAACCCCACAGCTCACAAGGAAATGGCTAGAAAATGCGATCACACAAAAATTGTAACTTCTGAGTGAGGCAAGACACCATAAACAAAGGTAAAAAAAAACAAGTGACAAATAGGAATATTTGCAATGTGTGCAACAAAGGATTTACATCTAGAGTCTAAAAAGAGCTTCTATAAATTCATATGAAAAAGACAAATATCCCAACAGAGGAATGAGCTTGAGAAATGAACAAGCAATTCATAGAAGAAAAGTAAGAATTCAATATACATATGAAAAGATGTTCAACCTTACTAGTAATTAGAGGAATGCAAATTAAAACTATAATGAGTTATCTTTTTCTATCCCCATCACATTTGTAAAAGTTTAAAAACCTGACAATGTATAGCACTGTTTGGGGATTTGAGAGAAACTGGGACCCTCAAACACTGTCAGTGCAAGCGTGAAGATGGGTAAACCTGTCATGACTTTAAATGAACTTACCCCTCGACCCCTGAAGTCCACTCTAGGATCACAATCTACAGAAATCCTCACCCATATATGCAAATATTTATGTAACAGGTTTTGATGACACCATCATTTGTATATGACAATAAAATTGGAAAGTTCATATCAATAAAGGAGAATCTAAATACATTTTAGTTCATTCCTAAAATGAAATACTTTGCCAATTTTAAAAAGAACAAGATGGACCTGCAAAGCCCTCCTAAGCACGGCATTAGTAAACAAGGGAATTGTGATGCTCGCTTATGTTTTAAAACGAGAGGGAGCATATGTACAAATATGCGTGAATAAATGCATGGAACAAAATGAGAAAAACACACACAGAGCTATTAGATTGACCTATGTAATATTGTAATGTGTGACAATTTTTGACCTACAAAATGGCAATGTCACATGGTTCAAGCTATTATTAATAATTATATCTGGGCAATGGAGTGGAACAGAGAAGATATTAATATATTTAAGAAAGAGAACATTTTTATGTTTTATAGTATTCTTTAGGTCTTTACAATGGCTCTGCATTTATTTATCATGAAATAACATTTTTAAAGGTTTAAAAGTGAAATTCTGGGCCAGGCACAGTGGCTCACGCCTGTAATCCTAGCACTCTGGGAGGCCGAGACGGGTGGATCATTTGAGCTCAGGAGTTCAAAACCAGCCTGAGCAAGAGCAAGACCCTGTCTCAACTAAAAATAGAAAGAAAATTAGGTGGACAGCTAAAAATATGTATAGAAAAAATTAGCCGGGCATGGTAGCACATGCCCGTAGTCCCAGCTACTAAGGAGGCTGAGGCAGGAGGCTAGCTTAAGCCCAGGAGTTTGAGGTTGCTGTGAGCCAGGCTGATGCCACAACACTCTAGCCCAGGCAACAGAGTGAGACTCTGTCTCAAAAAAAAAAAAAAAGAAGAAGTGAAATTCTGGCTTACCATATTTGTTATGACTCATAACTGTATGCCTTGTGGCATGTGTCTATATGGCTGATACATGTGCACCTGGTGGTGGTGGTGGTGTGTGTGTGTGTGTGTGTGTGTATATGATTCAGAAGTGATCCTATTATGATCACTATTACAAATCTTACAATGTGCCAGGCACTATGCTAAGCATTTTATGTGCATCATATCACTTAATCTTCACAATCACCTGAGAAGGTATTAGACCCATTTTCCAGATCAGAAAAGAACTACCTGACACAATAACTCTGTCTGGACCCTATGTTAGAGAGATTAATGTGCCCAAAGTCACAGGTATAGTAGTATGCATGAGAGCTAAGATTTGAACATGAGCAGTCTAATTTTAGAGCGCAGGTCATAATAATCACTATGTGAGCAAGGCCTTAGGCCATGTGCCTCCTACCTATACTGTGGCCCCAGTTTGAAACCCCAGCTTCAACATGGCACCATTTCAGCCACCAGCAGCTATTGTGCCATTGAGATGATGGGTACTTCTAGGCTTGCCACCACCAGACCCTTTTTCCACATTGTTTTCTTTCTTGGACCTCATGTTTTGAAAGATTCTTGCCCAAATGTACACATAAGAAATGATAAATAAATTCAACTTATTCTATTATTTATGCTTCCATCAACATCTTGGTTGGAAACAGACAACACAATTGGAATTTTTAAAGGTGCGTTTTTAAATGAAAGGGCCATTTACAGAAATAAGGATAGATTTAAGACAGTGGTTCTCACCTGGGGGATGACTTTGCCTCCCAGGGGACATTTGGAAATATCTGGAGTCATTTGTGATTGTCACAACTGGGGTGGTCACTGTGGGCATCTAGTGGGTAGAGGATAGGAATGTTGCTAAATATCCTACAATGCCCCAAACAGCCTTCGACTACAAAGAATTATTTGACCCAAAATGTCAATAGTGTTGAGGTCAAGAACTCCTGATTTAAGGTAGTAGAGGAGAGATGGTGAGGTGCCCAGGACCTAGCGACAGCAGGAAGTCATTTGCACTCGTAGGTTTTAAGTGGAGGAAATGAAACGGCATTGCAGAAACCTAGTTGAGGTATGGGGCCATGGAAAAGGGAGTTTGCTTAACAAAAGTTGTAGTCAAAGAAGGAAACACATTTCTAGAACAGCACAAAGAAAGTGAGGGAGTAAGAATAAATACTTTTTTTTCTTCCTTTCACTTTCCAATTTTCTGCTGGTGCTTCTCATTGCCCAAGTCAACTAGAGTGCAGAGAACAATGGTGCCCAGGAGTTGCAGTCTGTTGAGGTTGACCTCTTGGGCAAAAGCAGGGCAGAGAAGGGAGGAGAATAGAGCTCAGGGATCAGAGAATGGGAGAAAAGAGAGAAAAATCAGCATAATGTAATTAATGATTCCAATTTTCAATAAGAATTCTTAATTACAGGCCAGGTACAGTGGCTCATGCCTTTAGTCCTAGCACTCTGGAGGCCAAGTTGGGAGGATTATGTGAGGCCAGGAGTTTGAGACCAGCCTGAGTAAGAGTGAGAACCCTTTTCTACTAAAAATAGATAAAATCAGCGGGGCTCTGTGGTGCATACCTGTTGTCCCAGCTACTCAGGAGGCTGAGGCAGGAGGATTGCTTGAGCCCAGGAGTTGGAGATTGCAGTGAGCTATGATGACACCATTGCACTCTAGCCAGGACAACAGAGTGAGACCTTGTCTCAAAAAAACAAAAAATAATTACAAAGTGTTTTGGATTGAATGTTTGTATTCCCCCACCAAATTCATATATTGAAACCTTAACCCCAGTGTGATGTGGGGGCCTTTGGGAGATGGAGCCTGTGGAACATAGTTAGGTTCAGATGAGGTCATAAGAGTGGAACCTCCATCATGGGATTAGTGTCCTTATAAGAAAAGGAACAGACTGTAGTATGTCTGCTCTCTCTTCCTCTTCCCCTTCCTTTCCCTCTCTCCCCATCTCTCTCCCCACCTTTTTTTTTGTTGTTGTTGATTAAAGTACTGATACCATTTACCATCTATGTTTAGAAATATAGAAACAGGATGGCTACAAAGGACTCTTCTCACTTTAAAAGCAGCTGACACATTTGGAAATAAGAGAACTGAACCACTGCGGTTAGGAGAAGAGGGCCAGCACTCGGCAGACAGCATCGCACGTGGTCTTCCCTTCCTGGTTCCACAGTGGGGAGCCTGCGGCCACCAGCTGCCCCATCCTCCCAGCTCTCCTTCACTCCCTGACAGCATGCAGGTTGTACCTCACCTAAAATCAGAATATATCAGGTTTCTAGCAGGTTTTTCTAGCAGGTTTCTTCCCTTCCTCCCCTTGTCACTCTCCTGTCTCTCTCTCTCTCTCTGCCCCCCCCAATTCTTTTTCTTTCTCTCCCCTACTTCTGCCCACCCCATGTGAGGATACAGCAAAAAGACAGCTGTCCCACAAGACATGAAGAGGGCCCTTACCAGGAACCAAATCAACTGGCACCTTGATCTTGAACTTCCCAGCCTCTAAAACTGTGGGAAATAAATTTCTGTTGTCTAAGCCACCCAGTCTATGATATTTTCTTATAGCAGCCCAAGCCAATTGAGGCACCAAGGAAGTAGCGATACATTTTGCAATCAGTTAAACCCTGGCCAGGCCATGAGGTTAATAAGCAATGAGTCAAGCAAGCAAACCCACTCTGGGCCGTAGCCACTGCCCTTTCCAAGTCTGGCCCATCCTGGAAGCATGGTGCCTAGGCCCTGCCACTCCCGAATCCTGGCTTCAATAACCCTGCCAAGGCCACTCATCATTAGTGTTTCAAGAGCCAATCAAAGCATCTGTAGGTGTTAAGTGGATATAATTCCAGCAAGAATTGATGTGACAGGGAGCCAACAACTCCTTATGGCTCCTTTAGAAATTTAAAAATAACTCATCTGAGCCTTCGTGAACTCCTGGGAGCTCCTGAAACAGCAGGAATATCCACTCATTCCAGAGGTCCCAGAACTTTCTGTCAGGTACCACATCAGACTAGAACAAATAAATACCTTTTTTTTTCTTCCTTTCACTTTCCAATTTTCTGCTGGTGCTTCTCATTGCCCAAGTCAACTAGAGTGCAGAGAACAATGGTGCCCAGGAATTGCAGTCTGTTGAGGGCAAGACTGTTTCCCTGCAGCTGTTAACAGGATAGGGTCATTTATAATACCAAACTTGTGTGTTTTGCGTTGGATATTTAGAATCATTTATTTTTATTTTCATTTTATTTTTAGAGACAGAAATGCTTGTCACCCAGGCTGGAGTGCAGTGGCCTAATCGTGGCTCACTGCAGCCTCAAACTCCTAGACTCCAGCAATCTTCCTTCCTCAGTCTCCCAAGTAGCTGTGACTACAGGCGTGTGCCACCACACCCAGCTAAATTCCTTCTATTTTTTGTAGAGACAGGGTCTCGCTATGTTGCCCAGGCTAATCTCAAACTTTTGACCTCAAGTGATCCTCCTGCCTCAGCCTCCCAAGGTGCTGGGATTAAAGGTGTGAGCCACCACCCCCTGACTTAGAATGTTTTTAACTCAAAAACCTTAAGCCTCCTTAAACAGAAATAAATCTAATAGATGTCTTTTGCATTTTAGTTAGTATCTCAGGGGTTCAAGACAAGAGAAGAGCTGAGTGGGCTGAAGTGACATGAGAAGACTTCATAAAGAAAGCAGCCTTTGCATGCTGGCTGATGTGTGGATTGTATGGGGGAAAGGCATGGCAATTTTCCCATGGTAGAGAAGACATGTGATAATTCTGGAGGAGCCTCTGTGTCCAGGACGCTTGACCTGGCATTCACTTCCCATGAGAGCCAGTGTAGACTAATGGTCAGTAGCACAGCCCAACTCTACCACTTACTAGATGTGGATCTTAACTCTCTTATGCTTCAGTTATCTCATCTGTCTCACCCAGATATATCTTAGTCCATCTCTGTTGCTATAAAGGAAAACCCAAGGCTGGGTAACTTGTAAACAAAAGAGGTTTATTCATCTCACATCTCTGCAGGCTGTACAAGAAGCACGGCACCCATATCTGCTCCTGCTGAGGGCCTCAGGCTGCTTCTACTCATGGCAGAAGGGGAGCAGGTGGGTGCAGAGATCACATAGCAAGAGAGCAAGGGGTGGGAGGTGCCAGGCTCTTTTTAACCACCAGCTCTCTTAGGAACGAATAGAGTGAGAACTCATTCACTCCTCCCACCCCAGGGAAGGCATTAGTCTATTCATGAGGGATTCACCCCCCATGACCCAAACACCTCCCATTGGGCCCCACTTCCAACACTGGGGCTCAAATTTCAACATGAGATTTGGAGGAGCCAAACATCCAAACTATAGCAAAGTAATAGTGGTAACCTACTTCATGGTAACCTACAGTGAAATGCATTAATGCATATAAGTACTTGGTAAGTATTTCCTTTGTGTTGGCTATTCTTCTTCCAACAGTCCAATCAATGCTAGCCGTGTTGGGGGCTGCACTCCCAGTTGGACTATGAATACCTTTTTACAGACAAGGGTTACTGAGGTGAAGAGAGAATAACTATCTTCTTCTACTGTATATAGCTGGGAAGAGGAAAGGCTAGAACTCACACTTAACCCTGCCTCTTTCTAAATTCTTCATGCCTTCCTCTCATGACCACATTGCCTCTTTGTTCTTTGTGCTCAGCAATATGTTGCACTGGATGTACTAGAAGAGCCAACACAGCTTCATTCTATTTTTTTTTTCCCACCCTCTGGCTGAAACAAGCGATTTCATTGCAGAAAATTGTATTGCTGTGTTACCCACCCCAACGTTGATATTAGATATCTCAATCACTCTATAGCAAGCGGGTTTAGATTCAGCCTAAGCTCTATTCCTTTCTTTTCTTAAAATGGTTTTTCTACCTTAGAGTTGCTTTCATTTCACAGTTCTGCCAAATAAGAGTCATAACAAAAACAAAGACCACCACTTATTAAACACTTACCCAGTGTGCCGAGCAGTTTACAGGCAATATCTCAATCACCACAGCATCTCATTACCCCCATTTTTACAGCCACTGACATTAATAATAGAAGAATTAAGCTGCTTGCCCAAGATCAAAACTAGTCAGTTTAGGAGTTGGAAATTGATCCCAGGTCTGTATGATTCTACTGTAGTCTCTCCTTAATGCATGATGTGCTCCTTAGAATAATCTGTAAGCATCAGACTAAGCATTCTGACTGTTGAAGTCATCAGCAAGAAAGACCTCAAATTTATTTCACATCACAGGATTATATCACATATCAGAATCTTCTCTTCAACCAAGGTTTACACAGAGGCACAACATACAGAGATGTTTGACCTGCTTCTTTGGTTACACTGGAGAGGCTCAGATTCAAAACTACCTACCTCCTCCCATAAAACTTTTTAGCCTCTGCCCTTACCTCTGGTGGGAGGCTGAGGCATGAGGTTTAAAAACAAGTAAAATGATCACAAAATGTGAACAGTATTTGAATATCACTGAGAAGTGTTCAAATGTAGAGAGAAGTGTAATTATTGGCATCCATAAGAAAGCTAATGGCTCATTAGCATTGGTTTGGTGTTCCATGGTTGTCCTGATTGCACTAGAGATCAAAATTTATGACAAGAAATGAAGATGGCATGATCTTTCAGACTAGAAAGCAACCTAAGTGACTTCAGGTGCTTTCTTTAATAAATAAAGAGTATATTCTTTATTGGTCAAGATGGACTAGGTTGTATTACAGGGAAAAAGAATGTCAGACGCTTAACACAACAAAAGTTTATTTCTCTCCCCTGGTCTGGATGGTTCTAACTCAGGACCGTGGCTGAGAGAGCAGCCAGCCACAGTCTGGAAGGTTCCTGGTTACCTGGTAAAGGGAAAGACAGCTCTCGAGGTGTTTTCTCAGGAGTTAAATGCTGTGGCCTAGGAATACATGCTTCTACTTACAACTCAGCCAGAGCAACTCACATGGCCTCCACCCACACGATGAAGACAGGAAGTGCCTGGAAGTGCCAATAGTTGGTGAACAGCACCAAGGACCATCCTAGGTACCTAGGGACAGAGATCCTAGACACATCACTACATGGCTAGGTTAGCTATCACACACATGAATCCTGAACTAAACCGACAAAGCACGTGTTCCAAAGTTAAACAATCAAATGAGGCAGACATTGGTTGGATAATAGATGGGATAAAAAGGAAAGCATGAGAAATGTTCATGTTCATGTAGCCTGCAGTGTACTTTTTAAAATAATCAAAGCTGATTGTGAATATCATTACCAAAGTATAAAAACATTGAATGTTGTATAGTGATATATTTTATAATAATATGCACATATACATCTGCATAATTTATTTATTTGCTGTAATTTATAGGAGAATTAATGCAATTATCCAGATAATTTAAAGTAAAAGTCATCCTTTTATCTATTTCTTGCACATTTGAGATGAACAGTTTTTAGAGCCACAATAACTCAGACAATTGCCTTAAATTCCTCAAAGTCACTCTGTGGTGGTAGACACAGCTTATTAAATAATTTCTTGCTGTGGCTTGGAGAAGTTAAAGGAAATATAAGAACCTGAATAGACCATTGGCTGATGGACCAAGGCCCTATTTTTGGGAACAGGTCTCCTAAAAAATTAAGAAGGTTGGGTAAGATCTTTAGATGTTGCAAAAGGCCAATTTCAGATTTTGATGCTTCTGAACATGAGAGCAAAATGAAGAAATTCAAAAGAAGGTAATAAAAATGCAGTAAATATTACTATTTTCAAAAAATAACAGAATGCACATCTGTGCTATTTTAATAACAATTATAAGATTTCTATGTTTTTAATTCACAGAGCACCACAAACAGTGTGGCCACAATGGGATACAGGTTAGGGCTATACGATGACCAGCCTCTGAGCCTGCTAGGTGTCCCTGTGACTTTATGTCTAGTCTCACTCAGAGACCTCCAACACCTGCACTCAGACCTCGCATGAGTGTAAGGACCGTCCCACACACCCAGCTGTGAGACTCTGAAATTGGGAATTTATTGGTCATCAGTAACACTGGGATGGATTAGATTTGCTTTCGCATGTGAGAGCCTAGCATCCTCCTGCCTCCTGGAGACTGCCCACAGCCACTCTGCTTCCCTGCCCAGGCCCGGTCAATGCTTAGAAGTGAGCTCATGGAGGGAGCTGAAGCTTCAAGCTGGGAGGAAGCCTTTCTCACCCCCAGCTTACTGCCTCTGAGAGCTTCTGGGAGCCACTGGTCACACAAGCTCTCCACTGTCAGCGGAGGAAGCAGATACGAGTCAGAGGGCACACAGGCTGTGAGTAAGCACAGGGACAGGGGCTGCCTCTTCAGAGATGCTTTCTGGCTCGGAATCAGAGAATGGCTGGGAAAGAATGGTGCATTAGGGTGAGAACTCTCCTACTGCCCCTGTCGCTGCTTCATAGCATGTCCCTTCTATTTAATTTAAAGCACAAGGCTGGGGTTCAAATCCCAACGGGGAACCTACTTGCTCCTGGATCTTTGGCAGATTACTTAACACCATTTCACCAATTCTAAAAGTATAATATAATACCCACCTCATAGAATTGCTGCGAGAACCAAGTGAAAACACCTATGGGAAAAATGTATTATCAAACTACTACGGCCCCTTCTAGCATGTTCCAAAATCACAAAGAGCACAGAGGGCCTGGGACCTCCATTCAGCCATAGCCCATATGTTCCCTGGAATGAACTTCATCCTGGTTTGAGCTCACCACTTCAAATGGAAGTTTAAAAACGAACCATTCAGAGAGAATCTCTACCAGACTACTTCGCCCTCAAGGTCAAGGCCCTTGGCTTACTAGTCATCATACCCCAGCAACTAGCTGTGTTTCTGGCATCCAAGAGACACTTCATGGCAAGTGAATTTGTGAGCACAGAAGGGATCAAAGTAATGCCACCATGATCACTGCTTCACTCTTGGCACGGTGTGATCCCATGAGCAGGCAGCTGAGGAGCAAGTCTGGGATTACTGTAAGTCAGAAACTGGAACGGGCATGTGGCAGCCCCAGGGACCGGATAGGGCAAGGTGAGTGGGGTGCTGACCCTGTGCGTGCGTGACCCTGTGTGTGCGTGACCTTGAGATTGGGGGCCCCTTGTATTCTGCATCCTCAGAGCCTCAGTGCTTCAGCTTACCTGGGCAGCCCTGCACACCCCCACATCCACTCTGGGAGTTCTTCAGAGATTCCCGAGGACTCCAGCCTAATCAACATTTTGGGGCTATCTCCCGTTTATCCAGAATAGCTGAGCTATGAAATGTTATGACTATTAAATATTGAATATTGATTAGTGCATAATTTGACTGGCTTCTGAGAGTAGGAAGATCACTGATGTACAAGTGGCAAGATCCCTTGT
Source organism: Mirza zaza (assembly GCA_008750895.1). Classification (NCBI taxonomy): domain Eukaryota; kingdom Metazoa; phylum Chordata; class Mammalia; order Primates; family Cheirogaleidae; genus Mirza; species Mirza zaza. Next base: position 83,607 of record VSMD01076688.1, on the reverse strand, counting down.
AGCCCTCAGCTCTGCTCTGTCACTTTTAAAATGAAGTGTTTCCTGTTTTAAAATTCTGTATTTTAAGATTGGCAGAATATTAATAATTGAAGCTGGGGCATGGGAACATGGGGGCAGATTATACTATTCTCTGTTATTTGGGGTATATGCAAAATTTTGCATAAGACTTTCCAAAAATAACCTCTGCTTTCTCTAAGTATCTTCTACTGCTGACCAATTAATTTTTGGAGATGTCAAAAGTTATAGATGACCTTTGACTCAGATATTTCCCAAGGCTGTTCCAAATCTTCAGATTCACAAAGTCATTATAGCATAGAATTTGCTCTGACCACCCGCCTCCCAAGTCATGGGCATATAATAGGTAAATATAATATAAATTCAATTTTATGTGATCTTTTCAGGCCCTCAGTGAGAGTAATTTCATATGCAAGAGCAACATTCAGATGCTGGCGGTCAGATAGAAGCACATTCCAGATGAATATCTCATTACTCTGCATGCAACACTGAAATTTCTGCCTTTTTAAAATGACACCTTGCTATGGGTCTTTCATGTTACCTACAAACGCATCTATGGAATGTAGAGAATGCGACGTACAGTCCCCTAACGCCTATGCAAACCAAATGTGATTGTCTTACTTTTTCTATAACTGAACAATCTGATTTCTATTTCAAGTTCCCTTTATGCCAGAATAGCTTAGAATGAAAGCACAATCTACTTCAAGATTCCCTCTTTCCCTGGGGGCATGTGTTTTGGGGTGGGGGTCCAAATGGTGTCACTGTGAAAGGGAGACACTCTGTGTCATCCTCTCTGCAGATCTGCATCGTCTGAGACATTCCCATTCCCATAAGGACTTCATTTGCCCATGAAAGAAATCAATGAGGGTTGTCTCTCATGCCTACTTCCATGTCCCACTGAGGGACAAGGAGCAATTTGGGCCGCTCCCTCACCATGCTGAGCCATGGTAAGACCCCTGAGGCTGTGCAGGACCCCATGTACCTAAATATAACACACAGGTGCTCCTTCTTTGGACCTTCACTTCTTCCCTACGGTGCTACTTAGGGAAGGGAGGCTCAAGGTCTTTTTGCTCTTGGATTTTCCTGATCAAACTAGAAGTGCTGTTACCTCCCAGGTTAGTGACAGGTAGAGTAGAACAGAAAACACCCCCATACCCCCCGATCTACAACATACACCCATTCTTCACTTCCCCTCTATCTCTGTCCACCACCACCACCAAAAACAACCCCACAAATTCAGGGAATCTTTATCTGATCTAGGGGTAAGACACTTTTCCCTAACTTACCAGATATTAGTCCAAATCTACTGTTTATGCCTTAAGTACCCTCAAGGCTAGGCTTTTGAAACTCAAAGCCTTTTCTTCTGTTGTTGCAATAACATCAATTCTCCATGGTAATGAACACCTCAAAGTCTGGGCTTGAAACAGGGAAGGGTCATGGGGTTACAGGGTAACAGAAAATAATAGGAAAATTAAGACTCCTGTTAACACTTGAAAATATTATTCTGCCACAGGTATTTTCTGATTTTGTTGCAATGTGCAATTTCAAGTGCTTCAGCTCACCTTCAAAGCTCTTCATCCCTTCAACTAGTCCTAGAGGAGTCCTAAAATGTGCTTTCACTGTTGTTCTCCTCCCCTACCAACTGCCTTCTAAGGCACCAGAACCCCAAGGTGCCGCTACAAAAGCCACCTGTGACACTTCCTGTTGCTGCCCAAACCAGTGACATGCCCTGCTGCCAAGTGAGTGAAGGCTTTTCTGCATTCTCAACATCCCCCAGGGATTTAAAGGAAACAGCTCTCTTACCTCATAATCACTGTTTAACTCTCTCCTCCATGAGCCCATGGGGCTGGGGCGGTGTGATCTCAGTGACAGACATGGCTCCTGCCCCCAAATGCCATTAGACTTTTGTGCTCCAAGCACATGGCTTCCATACTGTCCTCCTATATGTATATTCATTGCACATATAGTGAGTTTCATCCTGCAGGCCCCTGGGTCCTGCCACCTAATGGGTCCCCCTATTAGGAAAAGAGGCCTCCGGTGGGACTCTTTGTGAAGCCTATGGTATCCAGTGTTTCTAAGGCATGGACTGTCCTCTGTCGCAATGTGCTCAGACAGACGTGACTCCTAGGATAGAGATAGCCCAGGTCTCAAGCTGAGACCCACCCCAACCAAAACACACTGATGCCAAAGACTGATCAATATGCACACAAATACCAGCATTTAGAACTCCTTATACTTATAGGCGGTAGAGGCTCGAAAGTCAGGACTCAAAACTTCTGTCTCCATTCATGGATACCAGTCTGGCTGCCTCTACCTCCACGCTGAACTCAGAGACTAAGGAGGGCACTGGGAGGACAGTCCATGCCGCAGAGACATTGGATACCTTTTCCCCCGTACTGGGAATGCAATGGCATTTTGTGAGAATGCTCTCCCATTCTCTTCTCCAATAAACCCATTGGCAAGTAAAATTTTTAAATTTCTCTTTAAAAACCACTGAACCTGATATATTAGGAAAATAAAATTCTTTCCTGGAGTAGGCTGATTAACAGCCCCCAAACATGTCCTTGTCCTAATCCCAGTCCCTGTGAATTTTACCTTATATGGCAAAAAGGTCTTTGCAGATGTGAATAAATTAAGGATTCTAAGAGGGGGAGATTATCCCAGATTACCTGGTGACCCTGATGTGATCACAGTGGTCCTTATAAAGGAGGAGTCAGAGTCAGAGCAGAAGGTGATGTGAGAATCTCTCAGAGCTTGGAGCGATGGGCCCTCAAGCCAAGAAATGCCAACAGCTTCTGAAGCTGGAAGGGGAAGGAATGGATCATCCCTTGAAGTCTCCAGAAGGAATCCACCCTACTGACACTTTGATTTTAGCCCTGTGGGACTCATTTCAGACCTTTGACTTCCATAATTGTAAGACTTCCGACACACTAAGTTTGCAGTCATTTGTTACAGTGGCTATAGGAAACTCAGCAGAATTAGTGGAATAGCATGTACTTTGTGTCTAGAATTTTCCCACATAGCTCTGGAGCTGTCTAAGCAGTAGGAGATTGAGAGAATCTAGAAGCTGCATTTCTTTTTTTTTATTATTTTTTATTTCAGCATATTATGGGGGTACAAATGTTAAGGTTACGTATATTGCCATAAAGCTGTGTTTCTCATCAAGGAGATGCTTGAGATCAGCCTGCCTGGTTTTTATTCATGGAATGGTAAGTTTCCTACCAGGTAGCAAGTATCACATGGAACCTGGAATCGGTAGACCACGTTGAACCCCAGCTGCCGTCTGCTGGCTGAATGATCTGGGGTAAGTCACTTAACCTTTGTAAAATGGAAATAATCAATGGCTACTTAAAAACAAACTGTGAAGATCCAGTGAGATGATATAAGCAAAAGAACTTGATATCCCATAAAAGCCTTTACACGTATAAGATATTCTTACAGATAAAAATATGGCATAGGATGTGCAAAAGAATCTGGTCATTTGCATTTCTTGCTTGTTTGCATTTCAGATAAATGGGGGAGTTACTCAGGTTTTCTTTTAAGAAGTTCAGCTTTCATCAAAAGCATTGGACTGTCTCTAGGGTCCCTTCCAACCCTGCCAGGCTATAATTCTAAACGTCAGGCTTAGCCATGCTGTCATAGCACCATTAATTCTCTCATGGCAGATAGATAGAGACCAAAAGCCCAGGAAGAAGCTAGAGTTGATCAGGAATGAAGGATGGCAGGGGCCAGGATACAGACTTCTGAGAAGCAGTGTTTTATTCATGAGTTCTTTATTCATTTATTCATTACACATATAGTCATTGAATGAGTGCCATATATATGCCAGGGGCTACACTAGGCACTGGGTAAGTTGAATAAAGGTGATTGGGGGACAGGAAAAGTTCTGAAAATGAGTAAGACACAGTCTGTGACTTCAGTGACTTTGCACCAAGTAGAGGAAATAGACACCCACGACAGCCCTAATGTCTTCAGGCTTTACTCTCTTGGGGTCTTCAGTGAAGTCACAGGACAGCTATACCCACATCTCTTTGATTTCCAAGAACCCAGAGTTACTCACACAGAAACTCAACCCCTTGCTAACATTTCTGGGGCCTCAGGGGCATCTCACACATGCTCATCCACTTTCTCAGCCTGCTGGCTGCTGCCCTCACCTCCGGGCACGCACCACCTGCTGCCACCAGAGCTACCAGGCAGGGCCCCTCTGTATTTCATAGATGTGGTTAAGTTTGGAATCAGTCTTCAATCCAAGGCTTGTGACAACCTAAGCCTTCCCCCAAATTCCCCTAGATTTCCATGGCTTCCATCTGCCTTACCTGTTTTGTTTACCATCAACCCCCTCCAACACTCTTCTCCACGTTCTTGCTGAAGAACTCAGTTACTTCTACTGTTTCCAAAGAAATCCATCCTCATTGAGCACTTTGTGTCCATCCTTCCTTTCCTCCTTCCTTTGCAGATTTAAGTGGAAGGACAGTGGGAGGATTCGAAGGGAGAGAACATTGCAGAGGGGATGCCCTTTCTCCAGCCACTGGCCCCATTCCCTCCCTCCCTCGGCCTCTCCCCTTCTTCCCTCTCCTAAGCCACCAAGCACACCCTCTCCCCGCATCTTCAGCAGGGCAGTTCCACTCACACCTAGATGCACCTCGGCTGGGGTCCTGCCACAGGTGCTCATCAAAGTATGTTCCCAGTAAAGCTCTGTGGAACCCAGAGGAGGGGCTGCGTCTCACATGCACAATTTCATTACCTAAAACACGGGCATACATTCTTTCTGGGTTCCAGTGTCATCTCCGGTAATATAAGTGTGAGGACATAAGTTGGACACTAGCCTCACCAGCCCACAGTATGGTGTCCCACTGCTGCTGTTTGTGTTGCTAAAGACTGGCGGGCAGGGGAGGCCGGAGCACCTGTGCCTGGCAAGGACAAATCAGATATGGCAGGACCCCAGTGTCTACCCAGGGCAGGTGCCTCTTTCCTTTTTTAGGATTCTGAGTGTTTCAAAGTGTCATCCATGCACCAGATGTCACTAAAGGAGGCTTCATTCAAAACAGTCTGACTTAAAATAATGAGACTCAGATTACTGCTACAAGCTGGGGGGGGGGGGGATGGGTAGGTGT
>VSMD01076688.1:10328-78466 GCA_008750895.1 Mirza zaza | reverse complement strand
CGGGGGGGGGGGGGGGGGGGGGGGGGGGGGGGGGGGGGGATGGGTACGTATTTACAGGCAGAGGAGGATTTACCCCGAAGCTAAAAAAGCTCATGCTTCCGGGCCTGTCACTGGAGTAGGTTTCTTCCAAGGCCCAGTCCCTAATTTTGTACTTATAGTTTATATTCATTTTCCTTAAGAGGACTCCCAAATTGTTAAGTTTCAGGTCCACAAAACCACAAAACCCCAGTACACCAGCGTCTTTGGCCCCCGTTGTCACCAGCCTGATCCCAGACAGGCACACTCATGCTCTTGCTGGGCCAGCCCTTGCAAAATTGGGAAATGTAAAAGCTTGTCCCTGACATCCTTCTCTCCTACTCCTCCCTCTTCTCGGAGTCTGTGGCCTTGTATCTTAGACTTCTCCAGGCTCCCAATAAACATACATCACCACTCTGCTTGGCACATTCCATTGCCTACTTTCCTGCACCCCATTATCTAATCCAGTGGTCTGCACCCTCCGCCCATGGGCCAAATCCAGCCCACCACTTGCTTTTGTAACCACAGCTCTTCTGGAATACAGCAACATTCATTTCCTCACTTATTGCTGACGGCTGCTTTTCATGAGGCAGAATCGAGTAGTTGCAACAGGGACTAAACTTCCCCAAAGCCTAACATATTTACTCTCTGGCCCTTTGCAGAAAAAGTTTGCCAATCTCTGATCGAATATAACTTCACAATTGATACCGATAACTCATTCCATCAGCCAAAGATCTGTTTAAAAATAAACCAACTCATGCTTTCTCCCATGCTATCTCATGCTATCTTTCACATTTTTTGGAGCAATTTTTGTGAAATCATGGATAAGTCAAAAATTTGTTTTATTTTCAAATACTAGTTCTGTCGTGGAACAAATGCAGCAAAGATAGCTCAAAATATCAACAAAGTGTTTGGGAAGGATGTGGCTAATGAATGTATAGTACATTGATGGTTTGAGAAGTTCTGTTCTGGTGATTCTAATCTTGAAAATGAGCCACGTGGGCAACCTGAGACCCAGGTGGATAATGTTGAGCTGAGAGCTGTAGTGGAAGGGAATCAATCTCAGCCTACGTGTGAATTAGCAGGTTTGATGTTACTATTCCAAGAATATTGGATCATTTGAAACAAATTGGCAAGGTCAAGAAGCTGGATAGATGGGTTCTGTGTGAATTAAGCAAGCATCAGAAGAGAAATTGTCTGGAAGTTTGCAGTTCTTTGCTGTCACGACATAAAGATTGTTGTGCTGTCATAACAAAATCTCCATATTGTTATGTGTGATGAAAAATGGATTCTTTTTGACAATTGCAAGCATTAGGGACGATGGTTGGATAAAGATGAAGTGCCAAAACACAGTCCAAAACCAAATATTCATCAAAAAAAAGCACTAGTGGTGTCTGTTTGGTGGTCCAGCACTGGTATTATCCACTACAGCTTCATGAAACCTGGTCGATCGATTGCAGTGGATGTCTCCTGCACCCAACTGGATGCAGTAATGAGGATGCTTGCAATGAAGTGGCCGAGACTGGTCAATACTCCACAGGCCAATCCTCTTGCAAGACAACACTCGAGCACATGTCGCACAAACAATTCTGCTCAAACGACAGAGGCTGGACTTGGAAACTGTCATCCCCCGTATTCACCAGACCTTGCACCAACTGACTACTATTTCTTCCAGGCTTTGGACAACTTCTTGCAAGGAAAAATATTCAATTCTCCAATAAGCTGTGGACAACACCTTTCGTTATTTCATTGCCATTCTCTCTCCAGGCTTCTTCCCTGCTGGCATAAACTCTTAAGATGGCAAAACTGTGTTGAGAGTTTAGGCGCATACTTTGATAAATTGTACTGCTTCTCGTTTGAGATATAATAAACTTTTGATTCGAAATTGGACATTTCATATTTATTGACCTAAAATAAATAGTAAAGATAGGAGGTAAGGATAGGGGCAGAATTTGACAATTAGTAGTATCTCCATATTAAAATGAATCTGTTGGACAAATATTCACTTAATTTAAATTTAAACCCTTTAAATGGAGCTGTTTTTCCCCTCTTCATCCTGCTTTTCAAGGTGGCTTCGGAGAGGAGATGAAAGCTTAGGAGTATTTCTGGTAATTGGGGGAGTGGGGATATGGGACGGGGTTGAGGCAGTGAGGCAGGTGGCCCAAGTACTGTCCCTCTCTGCAGAGGTGGCATAGGGTAGCTATGTTGATCTGATCTCAGAATTGTCATCTGCTAAGGATGGTTCCATCTGGCCTCATGGCCTGATGTTAATCCTCTGATGCTCATGGCTGGCCCTTGTCACTGAATTTTATGCCTTAGAAGTTGTCTATTTCTGCCTCCAGGCTGGTCTGGACCTCCTCCTAGCACCTCTGTGATGTCTCCCCAGGCCATGAAGCAAGCAAGCTTCAGACCCTGTGCCCAACACACCAAGGTTCAGCAGAGCCAAGAGAGTTTCCTCGTGCTCCTCTCTCTAGCTGCTTCCCTCTATCAGCTGCACTGTCCCCTTCTACCAAATTCCTCCTGGAGACCTGAAGCCCTCCTCAGGTCACACCTGGGAAAAGGGCCACAGCAATGCACAACACCAGCAAGGGCCATTTACAAAGAATGCAGGAGTGTCCCTGGAGTTGAACAACACAGGGGCCCAGTGAGGGAAGCAGACCACCAACCTCAGGACGAGGTTCACTAAGATTCTCCCAGCGGGGGGACCATGAACACGTGTGTTTGACTCTTTGGCTGGTTCCTGCTCCCCATCTTCTTCTTCCCACAATTCCTCAAGCCTAAAGAGGCCTGATTTCTCCCCGCCCTTCTTGTGTAACCAAGGCTTCTCTTACATTATAGCCTAAGCTTTCCCTACTCAAGGTTTATAGAAACTGTATGAATCAGCCCACCAGCCCTGACTCCTGACATGTTAATGGGAGCTCAAGGAATTTAGAAATTCATTTCTCCTCACCAAAGCCTGGCTTTGAAAACTATTATCTTGCTAGTGACTCAAAAATCCCATTTGCTGGTCAAAGATGAGAAATGACTCTGTTGCTATAGTGGATCTCAGCCCTTTCCCTGAAGATCTTAAATCCATTGCTTCAGTGGATTTGAAGAGCCTCAGATGTAGAGCCCCAGGGCAACAGTCATTCTAGGAGATGGAATACTTCAGAAATTTTATGTTAAATTATCATCCCCATATGCATATATGTCATAAACATACTTATCATGGTTTTCCAAATAGTGGCATTACCAGGCTCTCAAGGGCTAAGAAATAAGAAGATGAAAACTTCTCTTTCTCATGCTTACACAGGATTTACTTCCTATTAACTTCTTCCCTCTTCCCAGACCCATTTTCCCAACACTTGGGTTATTTAACACTCTTATAAAGAACCAATATGTTCTTGTCACCGAAATAATTATTTCTGTTTCAAGCTTGCTACACGTTTTTGCGTATGCTCCCCACTGTAGATTTCTAGGCGAAGCAACTGAAACACTAAGCCTGACATTTTTACCTTTTCTGGTCCTATGGCCGGTGTTTGATTTAGAGGAGCCACATGGCCCTCTGGATGTCAGTGTCTTCATTGGAAAGTGAGGGGGTTGGTGATCCCAGTAGACCTTCTGGCTGTCCACTTACACAAACTGTTTGTTTTGCCCTTGAGTTGGACAGTCCCCACTGTAAATGTCTAGTGCCTACTCATTCTTTCAAATTCAACTCCTGGGTCAGCTTCTGGAAACCTTCCCAATTTTCCTTCTCACCACAATCCTTGCGTCCCCAAGACTTGGATAGCCAACCTTCCCCTATGTGTCTATAATTCCCTGCATGCAACCCGAACTTACCACACCAGGTAGCAATGATCTGATCACAAGGGACTGGCTATTTTAACATAGCACAGTATTTGCTTAGAGTACAGCTTTCAATACATATTTATTGAATTAATTTATTTTACACAAATCTGCAGTAGTCATGTCTCCATGCGCTTTTAATCTCCAGGAAGGTTCTGAGATCACATGGAGGCCCTGAGTAAGTAGTCCGGCATGTCTCAGAACAAGTGAGTATTTAAGACTTCTTTGCAAAGACTCGTCCTTGGAACATGGAGCCATTCTTAGCCAGAAGAAATGAAAGAATATTGGAGGTTATTTTGTAGTTCTTGTAGAAAAGAATGAGTTGGCTCATAGTTTGATAAAACATAACGATAGGCTTTAATCTTCAAGACTCAAGAGTAAAGAGGAACATCTGCATGTACCTTTCTGGAAATTCAACCTGGCGAGTGTCAATATTCCTTCGCCTAGGTTTATTGGCAAATGCTCAGCTTTCATATCCAACATAATTAAAAACTGAGCAGCTTCGCCAAGTCTAATGATCTCCTTGAAAACCCAGCTAGTAATTCTTTTATTATTTATTTATTTATTTTGGTTCTGTTCATGACATCCAGATGTATGGATAATCTCAACTCTTGGGTTATTAGTTATTTCTATAAAGCTAGAGTTTTCTTGAAAATCAGAGACCTCTTGAAAGCTAAGACTCCTTACAGAGTTATTTGTAGGCAAATGTCATGTTCCAGGGAGTCTTAGAAATTGCTTATTGTTTTTTATTGGATTGTATTTATTTTAGGAGCACCGGGGCTTAGTTCAAAGGGTGACCACTTTTACTCCTTGTTTAGGAATCCTTCACCTCTGGTTGATCACGTAAATTTTCTAACTTAGCAGAGATCTGTCAATCCTCTTATTGAAGGTAAAGGACATGAGACATGAGCCGTTCCCATTGTGTTGGCCCTTGGACAGCATAACCAATCTTGCCGATGTGTTTTACCAGCTTGCCAGTCAATAGCCCTGTGCTCCCTGATATGCCGCATACATCTCTTGGGGAGTTACAGTAGTGGTCAAAGGCAATGGCCCTCCTAGATGAAAAATAACTCTTCTTAGGACAAGACTTGTATATGGGGGACTAGGGAGGAGGAGTGAACATAAAATAAGTATATGAAAATGGAAGATAACTCTTGGGGGGTTACATCTTTTTTCTCTCTCTTCATAGATGAAAAAGAATCAAAATTATGTTGCTTGCAGGATACATGTTGACAGGAGATGATTTCATCTTGCAGCTTACAAAGGATCAAAGATCTTCTCTGAATTTTTTTTTTTTTTTATGTCCCATGTTTAACCCATCAACCTATATTTCATTTAAGCTTTGTTTTTCTGGTGTAGACAGGTCCTTGAGACTACCCTGGCCCGATCCTTCCAGAGGATAAGGAAAATGTGTCTGTGAACCACAACGACTCCCAGAGGGCCCTGAACAGGGTCAGTCTCAGCAGTAGGATGGAGGAGCCCAGGGATGAGCTATCTGAGGCTTTTCCATCCAGCATCAGCCATTGTGAAGTGCTCCTGGGTGCCAGCCTACCTTGACTCACATAATCACCACAGATACCCAGTGAGGTCTGTATTATGAGCCCAATTTGGTAGATGACAAAGATGAAGCTCAGAGAATTAAGGTAACTTGTCTGAATGTATACATTTAACACGAGGCAGAATCAAGATTTGAATTCAGGTCTTTTGAATTCTAAATATTCTTCCCTAACTGCTGTATTATACTGGCCCCTCTTCTCACCAATTAAAAGGTAACATACAAACTAAGCCCTTAGTTCCCAGCCTTACATACTTTCATGTAAATTAATTCCTGCAGGGAGCTTCTGACGTTTACCAGGACAGCCAGGGCTGAGTCCTGTGAGTTCTGCATCTTGGGGGCACATGCCCCCTGGGCCCCTGCTCTTGCTTTCTTTACCATCCCACCCTTCCCCAGGAGGTAAGCAATGCCATTAATCCATAATGATATATTAATAATATTAAATTATTAACACTGATTAGCATTAAATGATTAATAACTTATGCTTATTAATCAAGTTGCAATGGGGCAATTGAGTGGATTCATTGGATGGAAACCTGGGGCTGTGGTTCCTCTAAGTCACTGGTTCTCAGCTGGTGGTGATTTTGCCCTCCCAGGGCACACTTGGCACTATCTGGAAACACTTTGGTTGTCACAGCTTAAGGAGGTGCTATATGACATCCAACGGGTAGTGGCCGGGGATGCTGCCCATCATCCCATAAGGCCCAAAACAGCTCCCCACAGCAAAGAACTATCTGGCCCCAAATGTCAATAGCACCCACGCTGAGCAACCCTGGTCCAACCAAACCACAGAAGTTGTCTTTCTATATATAGTTGGGAGATCAGTTCTGAGACCCACAGAGGGATGAATCATCTTACATGTGCCTCCCAGGCAGAAAAATGTTCAACCCAACCCTTGTTTTACATTCGCTTCTTGAACAATGTGATAGATTGTGGGAGCCTTTTTCTCATAAGGTAAATAAATGGGTGGGTGACAGCCCACCAGGCCTGGAAGTCGCTGGCCCCACCAAGACAGCAAACACCAAAGCCCCAGGTTCCTGCTGCGTAGGGTGAGCAGACCCAGACCGGACTGAGCAAATGAGCCAGGTGGGAGTGCTGGGTCCAGTGTTGTGGCCCAGGGTGGGGAGAGCAGAGCATGAGGCAGAGCAGTGGGCGCAGGCACCGTGATCACAGGGACAGGTTGCCCTAGCCCTGCTCATAAACTGCTACACTGTACCTCTTCAGCAGCCACACCTGACCCAAAATAAGACTGTGCCATCTGTGATGACTGCAGGGAGTTGGTTATTAACAAGCTGATGTGCTTTTTTCTGCTAAGCTGAACTCTTTTGTTCTTGCAGAAAAAGAAAATTTAGGCTTAATTCTTTTTTTTTCTTTTTCCTGCAATCCCTCTTTTGTGATTTTCTGAGAAAATTTGGGGGCACACTGGTATTCTCATTTGTTATTCATCAGTCTTCTAATGGGGGGGGCTCCTTGAGGATAGATATTATCTTTTCCATAAACCAAGGACCTGGTACATAGCAGATGTTCAAAATGTGTTTGCGGGGATATTTTCTGAGATGCAGGTAACAACACAAAAACACCTAATATTTTCTGTGCCTAATGGTCTCTCCTTTTAAAGTCACAAGTTTATATTAATGAGATGTCAACTATCTTAATTAGGACAACTCATAGGTGTAGCATGTATGTGGCAGAGGGGTCACTGTGGGTCCACAAATGCTTACTAAATGTGCACTAGGTGTTAGGTGCTCTAAGGGATATGTGGATAAATAAACCATGGTTCCTACATCAAGGACATTAAATCCCGCAGAAATAAGTTTCAAAGAGCTCACTAGTGCAGACAAGTCATGGCACATACAAAATTGGGGGTCCAAGCAAACAGCGATAGGAGCACAGAAGAGAGAGACATTTAGAGAATTTTGACTTCACAAGGAAAGCTTCGAGTGAGGTGGCGTCTGAGCTGGATAGATACTGAATGGCGCCCTCATAAACTACTGCTTCCTATGCTCTAATAGGATCCACATTGTACCTGTTGCCATGATGCCCTTACCATTAGTTTTTTTTAACTTTCTAGCGTGTTATATATAGACCAAAAGAAGTGCATAATTCACAAGTATACAGTGCGATGAACTATCACAAAGTGAGCACACTCGTGTCATTACCCAGGTTAAGACATAGAACATCACCCTCCCTCTGCCCAGAAGCCTCTGCTTACCCCCTCCCTGCTCAGGATTTCACTCTCCTGTTTATAACACAGCAGATTAGTCTTGCATGATATTGAATTTTATTAAAAAAATGGAATTTTGCAGTGTGTTTTCATGGCTGTCTTGCTTCTTTGGTTCAAAATTATTTTTAGGAGAATCATCCTTTTTTTTCCCACATAGCTATAGTTTATTCATTTTTACTGCTGTATAGCATTCCATCATATGAATATACCAAAACTTATTTATCCATGCTACTGTGGATATGTGAGTTGTTTCAATAGTCATTTCCAGTTTTTGGCAAGTACAAATAAATATTCTTGCTAAGGATATTGTTGCATGCATCTTTGGTGAATATGTGTAGACTTCTCCTTTGGGTATAGGCCTTGGAATTACATTTCTAAAATCAGTGCAATTCTGTGAACTTTGGAATGGACACAAATGTCCTCATCTTTGCACCTAAGCTGGTAATTGAGGGTTGGATGAGATGATTCCAAACCAAGAGAGTTGATAAAATGGGGTACACCAATGAGAGTAACATGCAATAAAAACTCAAGGCTTGCAAACGTGGTGAGCATATTCACAGTGGATATTTTCCCTCTATCACTTGATGAACCTCCTTGGGTTGTAGAAGTGAGTCTGAAGCAGCAGCGATTCCATGCTCCAATTTCGTCTCCCATCTTAATCACAGACTTTAGCCAAGCTGAGGCCATGTGCTCTGGCAAGACTTTCAGTGTAACTGAAATCAGGTTTCATCTCTGATTTATTAGGATTTTGTCAAATAGTTAATACTATTATTCGACTCCCATCCATTTCATCAGCAGCAGTTTAAACTCAGTCGTCTTGAATCAGTCACAAACAGTCCCAAAGGTTTATTTGGCCTTATATTTCTTAACACAATTTATAGCATTCAAATATTGAGTTAGATTTCAGGATGACATTCATCAAGCCTACTGTAAAATGCCCTTGGCTTTTTCCTCATCATCCCTGTCATCTATCTTGGCAGTAAAAGTGCTGGTGCTTTAACTCTGTTCCATATGATCAGGTAAAACCCTTTTTCTTTCCAAGGCTTGTATTTTAGCAGTGCCTAAGAACTCACCTACAGGGACTGCCTAAATTTCTTTCCTTCCATAAAGCTTTATAATAAACTCACCTCTTCAAATTACATTTTCCCCCAGGATTTACCCCAAATTTGGTCTTCTTACCTTTCCAAATGCAGGAATTGTTTATGCACATAAGGTATATTATCTTTTCCAAAGCAAAGATCAAGTCTCCTGGACTTCCTAGAATGCATGTGTTCATGGGAACGAGAGGCTGAAATACTACGATCTAGTTTACAAAAATCTCATTTAGAGGGTTCGTTATCTAGAGTGGGTTACTCTCTAATAGTTAAATCTCCAGACTTCAGCCTAAGCGGTAGGGTTCCCAGGATTAACCAACATACGGCTCCTTCCTGAGCTCTCATGGACTCTAAGAGGTTAGAGTGGGATCATCTGGTCCAACCCCACTTATTTCATAACTGAAGAATCTGAGATCTATAGAAACTGCAAGAAAGAAAGCTTATCATCCTATTACATTGCCAGGCAAAGTCCCAGATGTGCCCTGTGGGTATTTCAGCATTAGCCATTCCCCTGTATCACAAAAACTCACATTGAACAAACTTCAAGGGAAAAAAGCACAGGCTCTGTGAACAGGCGAACCCTGGTTTGCATTGAGACTCTACCACCTACTGGATATTCAGGCAGAATATTTCCCTTCCCTTTAAAATGGGGTTTAGTACTGCCTCCCTTATAAATGGAGCACCCATATAGCATATGAGACATCACAGAGCATCATAAATGGCACCTAAACGGTAATTTTGGAGAGCCAAATGTGGATACTGGACATTTAGGGGGAAAAACTTGGGAGTTGGGAGGTAGGTAGGTAGAGCCTGAAAACACAAAAAGAGGCCAGTGGAAACCATAAGTGGATTCGGCGCACTGTATTAACACCTGGTTTAAGACCGCAGGACCAATTTAGAACATTAACTTCTTTAGCCAGTCAAGCTACTACAGCTCAGACAATTCAATTTCATGGAGTTCTCTAGATTCTGCCTAGTGCCATTAATTTCTTTCTTGCCCTTCCCTTGCAAAGAGGAAGAGCAGAGGAAGAAAAGAGAAAGAGAAGAAAAAGAAGCTGCCATGAGCCTACCACCTGGTACATCAAGAAAACTAGACCATGTTCAAGTGAGCCTCCCCTCTCTCCCTCACCTTTCCTGCAGGTGCTGTACAGTGCATGCATATTTCATTGTTTGAGTTTTTCTCAGAAGCAGGAGTCCTATAGTTCTTTATATCATTCAGTACTCCTGGTGCATAGCTGGGCACGAGGACAGGCATCCAAGAAATCATTTGTCAAGTCATGAAGCTGGAAGGGAGTTGAGAGATAAACTCACTCATTTTTCCATTGAGAAGATGGCACAAAGAAGGGAACTAGAGAAAGGTAACAGATAATTAGCCTTTTTTGTGTTAGGGTATAAGAGTGGGTAGAACAGTGTCCAGTAGATCAAAGCTCAATCTGCACTCCTTCCTTCTAGCCAGGCTTTATGTCTCTCTGTTCAAAGTGACCATTGAGCAGCCCAAGGCTTCTGTTTTCACTTCACCTCCTTGCTGAATCTTGCAATCTTGCATCATTGAGTGGGTCCACAGTCATGCAAGAGAACCACTTCCTCTTCCTTGAAACTGTTGTATAGCTTTTGTTCTCCTGCTAGGCAAGTTCCCAACTAAAGTTGAATTTCCAGTTTGAAAGTGAACACATGGCCATGTGACTTTATACATTCTTCCTAGTAGAACTGGAAAAGTCTGTCTTCAGAAAAACTGTATACAGCTGCAGCTGAGACCCAAGACCATGGTTTACCAGCAGAAAATAGTAGGGACAAAAAGAAACTCTATATTAAGGTTCAGTGATCCCAAACTCAGACAACAGTCGCCAAAGTTGGGCAAGTTAATGCCGCCGTCTGCAACAGCTGGGCTTCCACAAATACCACCACGCCTCTTACTCATCAGCAGCACTGTGTCTCCAAAGCCATGTTGGTTTTTCAAGACTGCCTGCTACTTGGCTCCATTTCAACGAGTGAATATTTCCATTCAAGATTTCCCCATCTGGCAGCGGCCCAGGCAGTCATGCCCTGGTGTGCTGCTGGTGTTCTTACAAGGAGATCAGGCCACTGAGAATGTGACACCTGCCTGTGGGCTATGCGGGAAATAGCCAGCCAAGCAGAAGTCACAGGGCATGGCTGCAAATAAATAAATATGTTGCAGGCTGTTGGCGTAGCTAGGTGACAGAAGCCCATCTGGATATAATCTACTCCTAGGAAGCAGAGTCAGAGATCCAAGAAGTGACAGATACACAGATGCAGGAATTTTTATCCCACATCAATGAACTTGGCAAAGTTTGGATTCTCTGTAGAGCTCCATATTTGGGATATTTGCCCAACTAATGATAACATCTTTTTGGGGACACTGCAGATTTCATGATGCTTCCCTGGGCTCAAAAGATCCAATCAATCTAACCGCATGCTAGTCTCTAGGAGATGGATAATGAGAAAAGTCAGAGCTGCTGGGTCTTTGTCCCTGTGACCTCTACTGGATAGCTTAATTAAAACGTTTGGGGCAGGGTGGGAGGTGGATGTGTGATAGACTTACGTTTTATTTATCTTTCTTAGCTAAACTAAAAATGATTTATTATTCTATCACCACACAAATAGAATCCTGATTTGTTTCATGATTTCATAAGTGATTTTATGTATTTTTGATAGCTCTAATATATATTAGGCAGTTATTCCCCCTCTTCCCCTGGGAAGTTAGAGGGGTTCCTTTCCATGTCCTTTGGAAGCTAAGTGGATAGTGCCTCGGACAATGCTTTGTTCAGTAAATGCTCAATAAATATTTTTAATAAGAAAAATAAGTTTTTATCTTAATTTATTCCTTCTCTGATGCTCTTTCTTTTTTTATTTCAAAATATTAATGGGGTACAAATGTTTTTGTTACATAGATACCTTGTATAATGCTGAAGTCAGGGTTTTTAGTGTGTCATCACCAGAATAGTGTTCGTTGTACCCAGTAGGTAATTTTTTATACCACACCTCCCTGCCCACCCTCCTACTTCTTGGTTTCTAACATCCTTTGTATCTTTTTGTGCCATGTGTAACCATTGTTTAGCTCTCGCTCATTAGTGAGAACATATGGTGTTTGTTTTTTCATCCCTGAGATACTTCACTTAGGATAATGGTTTCCAGTTTCATCCAAGTTGCTGCAAATGACATTATTTTATTCCTTTTTATGGCTGAGTAGTATTCCATGATATGTGTGTGTATGTGTGTGTATATGTGTGTGTGTGTGTGTGTGTGTGTGTGTATCACATTTTCTTTATTCACTCATGAATTGATGGGCACTTAAGGTGGTTCCACATCTTTGCAATTGTGAATTGTGCTGGGATAAACATTGGGGTGCAGGTGTCTTTTTGACAAATGATTTATTTTCCTTTGGTAGATACCCAGCAGCGGGATTGCTGGATCAAATCGTAAGTTTACATTTATTTCTTTGAGGAATCTCCATACTGTTTTCCATAGAGGTTGTTTTAATTTGCAGTCCCATCAACAGTGTATAAGCATTCCTTCTCTCCTCATCCATGCCAGCATCTGTTGTTTTTTGACATTATAATAGTGGCCATGCTGATAAGGGTAAGGTGGTATCTCATTTTACTTTTAATTTTCATTTCCCTTATGATTAGTGATGTTGAACATTTTTTCATGTTTGTAGGCCATTTCTCTATTTTCTTTTGAAAAACTTCTGTTCTTATCTTTCACTCACTTTTCGATGGGGTTGTTTTATTCTTGCTTATTTGTTTGAGTTCTTTATAGATTTTTAATTTAGTCCTTTGTCAGATGTATACTTTGCAAATATTTTCTCCCATTCTGTAGGTTGTCTATTCACTCTGTTGATTATTTACTTTGCTGTGCAGAAACATTTGAATTAAGTCCCATTTGTGTATTTTTGTCATTGCTGTATCTGCCTTTGAGGTCTTCTTCATAAATTCTTTGCCTAGGCTAATGTCTAGAAGAGTTTTTCCTGTTTTCTTCTAGAATTTTTATGATTGCATGTTTTACATTTAAGTCTTTTATCCACCTCAAATTAATTTTTGTGAGTAATGAGAGATAGGGGTCCTGTTTCATTCTTCTGCATGTGGCTATCCAACTTTTCCAGCACCATTTATTGAATAAGTCTTCCTTTTCCTAGTGTATGTTGTTGTCTGCTTTGTCAAAGATCAGTTTGTTGTACCTAGATGGTTTTGTTTCTAGGTTCTCTATTCTGTTTCATTGGTCTATGTCTCTACTTTTATATCATTACCATGCTATTTCAGTTGCTATAGCCTTGTAGTATAATTTGAAGCCAGAAAATGTAATACCTCCAGATTTTTTCTTTTTGTTTAGGATTGCTTTGACTATTTGGGGTCGTTTTTGATTCCAAATGAATTTTAGGGGTATTTTTTCTAGGTCTGTGAAATAAGATATTGGTATTTTGATGGAGATTGTGTTGAATCTGTGAATCACTTTGGGCATTATGGACATTTTAATGATGTTGATTCTGGAAATCCATGAGCATGAGATATTTTTCCATTTGTTTGTATCATCTGCAATTTGTTTCATCAGTGTTTTATAGTTCTCCTTGTAGAGCTCTTTCACCTTTTTGGTTAAGTATATTTATAGGTATTTTATTTTATTTGTCACTATTATGAATGGTATTTAGTCCTTAATCTGACTCTCAGCTTGACTGTTATTAGTATATAGAAATGCTACTGATTTGTGTACATTGATTTTATAACCTGAGACTTTGCTGAATTTATTTATCTATTCTAGGAGTGTTTTGGTGGAGTCTTTAAAATTTTCTAGATACAAGATCATATCATTAGCAAACAGGGATAGTTTGACCTCCTCTTTCCTAATATGGATGCCCTTAATTTCTTTCTCTCGCCTAATTGCTTTGGTTAGGACTTCCAACACTATGTTGAATAGAAGTGGTGACAGTGGACACCTTTATTTTGTTCCAGTTCTGAGTGGGAATGTTTTCAACTTTTCCCTATTCAGTATGATGTTGGATGTGGGTTTGTCATATATGCCTTTTAATAATTTTGAGGTATGTTCCTTCTATGTATAGTATGTTAAGGGTTTTTATCATGAAAGTATGCTGGATTTTATCAAATGCTTTTTCTGCATCTATGGAGATGATCATATGGTCTTTGTTTTTGCTTCTATGTGGTGAATTACATTTATTGATTTACATATGTTAAACCATCCTTGTATCCCTGGGACGAAGCCCACTTGGTCATAGTGAATTTTTTTTTTTTTTTTGATATCCTGTTGAATTCAGTTTGCTAGTATTTTGTTGAGGATTTTTACATCTATATTCTTAAGGGATATTGTTCTATAGTTTGTTATTGTTGTTGTTGTGTCTTTTCCTAGCTTTGGTATCAAGGTAATATTAGCTTCACAGAATGAGTTAGGGAAGATTCCCTCCTTTTCAATGTTATGGCATATCTATAGGTTGGGTACCAGTTCTTCTTTGTAGGTCTGGTAGAAATTGACTATGAATCCATTTGTTCTGGGGCTTTTTTTGGTTGGGAGAGTTTTTTTTATTACTGCTTCAATCTCACTGCTCGTTAACAGTCTGTTTAGGAATTCTATTTCTTCCTGACTAAGTCTTGGGAGGTTGTGTGTTTCTAGGAATTTGTTCATTTCCTCTACATATTTGAGTTTATGTGGAGGACATTTTTATAGTACTCACAGATGATATTTTCTATTTCTGTGGTATCAGTTTTAATATCTCCTTTTTCATTTATGATTGAGATTATTTGGGTTCCTTCTCCTCTATTTCTGGTTAATCTAGCAAGAAGTCTATTGATTTTGTTAATCTTTTCAAAGAACAAACTTTTTTGTTTTGTTAATCCTTTGTATTTTTATTTCCATTTCATTTAGTTCTGTCCTGAGCTTTGTTATTTCTTTTCATATGCTGGCTTTGGGTTTGGTTTGTTCTTCTTTTTTAGTTCCTTGAGATGTGACATTAGGTTGTTAATTTGTGATCTTTCTGTCTTTTTCATAAAGGCATTTAAGGCTATGAATTTTCCCTTTAGGGATGCTTTTGCTGTATCCCATAGATTTGGAAAGTTTATGTCCCTTTTGCCATTCACTTCAAGGAATCTTTTGATTTTCACTTTCAGTCCCATTTACCCAAGGATTGTTCAGTAGCACATTGTTTAATTTCCATGACTTTGTGTAAAATTGAATGTTTCTCTTGGAATTTATTTCTAGTTTTATTCTACTGTTGTCTGAGAAGAAACAGGGTATGATTTCAATTTTTTTTTAATTTTCTGAGACTTGTTTTGTGGCCTAAGATATGATCAATCTTGGAAAATATCCCATGTGCTGATGAGAGCAATATTCAATAGTTTTTGGGTAGAATGTTCTATAAATGTCTGCTAGGTCAATTTGTTCTAGAGTTTCATTTAAGTCCATTATTTCTTTATTCATTTTCTACTTCAGTGATCTATCTAGTTCAGTGGAGTGTTGAAATCCCCAGCTATTAAGATGCTACTGTTTATTTCTTTGCTTAGATCTTGCAGAATTTGCTTTACAAATCTGGGAGCTCTTTTGTTAGATGCACATATATTTAGGATTGTTGTGTCTTCTTGTTGAATTGCTCTCTTTACCATTATATGTCAACCATCTTTGTCATTTTGTACCATTGTTGATTTAAAGTCTATTTTATCTAACATGAGAATGGTTATACCTGCTCACTTTTGGTTTGCATTTTTTTGGAATATTTTTTTCCATCTCTTTACCTTGAGTCTGTGTGTGTCCTTGTGGGTTAGATGTGTTTCCTGGAGACAGCAGATACTTTAGTTGTGTTTTCTCATCCATTCAGCCAGTCTATGTCTTTTAAGTGGGGCATTCAGACTCTTCACACTGAGTGTTTGTATTGATATGTGGGATGCTGTTCTATTCATCAGGTTGGATGATAACTTATGTTTTGTTTTCCCTCTTGTGCTACTGTTTTATAAGAGCTGTGAGTTTTAACTTTTGGGTGTTTTTACACTGATTAGTATCTACTGTGCTGTTGCATATACTTTTCAGCATTTCCTGCAGGGCAAGTCTACTAGTGACAAATTCTCTTAGTGTTTGCTTGTCTGGAAAAGTCTTTATTACACCATCATTTATGAAAATTAGTTTTTCGGTATACAAAATTCTTGGCTAGCATTTGTTCTGTTTAAGAAGACTAAAAGTGGGGCCCCAGTCCCTTCTGGCTGGTAAGGTCTTCACTGAGAAGTCTGCTTTTAGCCTGAGGGGTTTTCCTTTGTAAGTTAGTTGTTGCTTTTGTCTTGCAGCCTGTAAAATTTTCTTCTTCATTTTGACTTTGGCCAAGCTGATAACTATGTGTCTTTGAGATGTCCTATTTGCTATGAATCTTCCTGGTGTTTGATGACCGTCTTGTATCTGGATATCTGAATTTCTGGTGATACCAGGGAAGTTCTCCTCAATAATTGCCTCAAATAGGTTTTTCATGCTTTTATTTTTTCTTCTTCTCCATCCAGGGTAACTATAATTTATATATTGGATCATTTTGCATAGTCCCATATTTCTCAGAGTGATTGTTCATTTTTCTTTATTCTTTTTTCTGTGTCTTTGACTGACTGGGTTAGTTTGAAAGCCATGTCTTCAAGCTCTGAGATTCTTTACTCTGATTAATGTAGTCTGTTGTTGAAACGTTTTGCTTTACTTTGTAATTTCCTAAAGGATTCTTTCATTTCTTTAAGTTCTGTTATACCCTTACTTATGTTGCCTATCTCTTCAGTTAGTTTTTAATATTTTTCATTTATGTCCTGAATTTTTTTTGTTTTCAACTTTCTCTTAAATTCCATTAATCTTGTTTGCCATCCATATGCCAAAATCCACTGCTGACATTTCAACAGTTTACTTTTGGTTGGGGTATGTAGCTGTGCATCTATTGTGATCCCTTGGAAGTGTTGAACTAGCTGGTTTTTTCATGTTGCCAGATATTTTGCTGGTTTCTTCTCATCTAAAACCTCTTCTCTCAACCCAGGCTTGATAGATTTAGGACACACCTATTCTGCTTTTCTGGGAACTCTTCTGCTTAGTGAGAGGGAGGAGAAATCCCTAGATAGCACTTTTGTATCCTACTCTGGAGGATTGACCCAGCTGGAGATGGGTAGTTGCACTGAAAGCCTATAATGTATCTTTTCTCTTGTGTTGTCCTGTTCCCCTGTGATTGTCACAATCCAAGCCAACACAGGAGGATATTTGTTCAGATTGGTGGGTTGGTCCCCAGGCTACTGTTGAAAGCTGGGACAGGGGTCTGGGCTAGTCCCTCTCCCCAGAGGTGGGAGGCATGACCTTGGCTGATGCCTGGGCAAGTAGTGGGATCTTATTGGTCTCCTGGACACATCACAGGCATGCAGCCAGTGGTATGGCATATTGCACAACCTTGGTGGGTGCCCAGTAATGTCATAGGATCTTAGCCAGTGCCTCAGTGGGTTGCGGGACCTTGGCGGATACCTGCATGAGTTGCGGGACCATGGCAGGTGCCTGTGCAGGGAGTGGGAACTTGGTGGGTACCTGGTGGTTGAAGGTCTTGGCCAGTGCCTGGGTGGGTTGTGGGACCACAGTCAGCAGGAGAGTGCCTCCTCAGGCTATAGTGGCTGGGCCACCCATGGCTGCCAGGGCCAGGGTGACAGACAACATCCCACTGGGCAGTGGCTGGAGTTCTCCCTCTATCCAGGTCCAACTGTGGCAGCTGCTGTGGTGCTATGTATGTAGCAGCAGCAGCACTACTGAGATGGTAAAATGGCAGCAGCAGATGCTGAAACCAGTGGGAGCTTGCTCTGCTCATATCCAAGCCAACCCCCTTGCAGACCAGGCATTCTAGGACTGAGAGCACAGATTGGCATCTGTTGCCATGACTTGGGACCAGAAGTTGGAGGGACCTCACTGCGCCCACTCTCTGGTGCAATGCTGCTGCACAGTCTCCAAGCAGCTCCCTGATCAATTCAGAGGCCTGCTGTGGTGGAGAACGCCTTTGCACCTCAGATTTCACTGTCTGCTGGGAAAATGCAGAGCCCCAGGGAATCTCTCCCCTAACCCTTCCCTGCGTGTGGACACTTCCCCCAGGTACCTTCTGATCTTGCCAAGTGGATCACCCTGCCTCTCTCTCCCCCACTTCTCTGATGATTCACAATGCTCTCTCTGAGACAGCTGGTCCATCCATGAGTGAATTTCTACTCCCAACCTTTGATCCTCTCCTTGAGAGTGGCAAGTGCAGGCTGCTCTAGTCTGCCATCTTGGCCCCTCCCCTCACTCAATAAATATTTACTACATTGGATTGAAACAAAAGAATAAATATATCCACAGAGGAAAGAGGGTGGGGACTATGTGGGAATAAAGCTCACCCTTTTTCATCACCCCCAACAATGATCCACATGGTGGGAATTTGGGGTCAGTTGAAGTTGACTATTAATCAGAGCAGATTGTTGTAAGAATGATTCTAAGTCCTTTACCCGCAGTACCAATACCCCTATTAGTGAGGATTTCGTATAGATAAAGTGGTAAAGTGGCACGTTTTGCTACTTAGCAGTGATATAGTCCTGAGCAAGTTACCTAATCTCTCTAAGCCTTAGCTATCACATTAATAATAACGGATCTATCCAGTGGTGTGCTGGGATCAGCTCTCACTGGCTTGCAAGAGCTGATTTTCTGCTTCTCTTCCAGACTCTGAGTTCAGTGGCTTCACATAGGTCTAAATGGCCAAGTGGGCGTATTTACACCATGGAAATTGGTAAATGCTACAAATCAGAGCACTTCTTTTGGAGAGCCATCTGCTAAACATTTTATGAGGATTAAATAAGATAATCATGTTCAAGGGCTTTACAGTGTCTTGCACACAGTAGGTGCTTGAGAACTAGGAATTATTACTATATTTCATAGATTATAGGACTTTTTAATATATTTTTACATTTATGAAATCTGGGTGTGACTTGATTATAATTATTACAATCAATAGTACTTTCCAATGATAATTGGCAGCATTTTTTCTCATTTTTCTCACAAAATTATAGCTCATGTTATAATCAATGGAGTATTAAGAGTCAGTGAAATGTTAGTATTATTGTTATCATCATCATTATTATACTAGACCTTTTATAGCAGTCCATGTAAATTATCCTCAAAATGTGAGGGAAAAAACACGCAAGTCCCACCAACCTGTAGTAGCATCCAGCTGATTCTAGGGGAAGATTTAAAGTAGACAAAACCTCCTTGTCTTCACCCTTGCCTACAACTAGCTGGCGGCTTCCCTTCCCTCCCACCCCAGATCCTCCATCCAAGCCCCCAGGAATGGTCCCTTGGGACCTTTAGTATGTTTGAGCTGCTCTAGTGAATGTGACTCCCCTGAGCAGTTTTGTACTGACAGCCTGATGGCTCACGAGGCACAGGGAGCTGAGACCCCTGTTAAAGGCACCCATAGTGGGCAGAACAAGGGGGCTGAGCTGGACTGGAGGAGGGTTTCCTGTGCCTGAAATCAGCCATGCAGGTTGCTACTTGCAGAACTGCTAGCTTTACAAACTCCTCCCGTGTGGGCAACCTGCTGTCTGGTGGGTGACACATAGCCAAGACTCCATACGTGTTTGTTGAATAAGCCAATGAATGACTAAATGAACAACAATAATAAAGATATGCCAAATATGAAAATTCTAATACATGAAATGATCAAGTATTATTTAGGATGTAGTAAATGGCACTCAAGTATCTTGCTGGTGGAATGTAAACTGCTTTAGCTCTTTTAGAGGACAATTTGCTGCTGTGCATTAAAATTTAATATGTGTCTACCATGCTGTCTGCTTCAGAGAAACATTCAGGCACAAACTAGAGTGCACAAGGGTCTTCATAATTGTGACTTCTCTAGTGGCAAGGAAAAAACTGTAAAGAGCCTAAAAATCAACTAATAAGGGATGGGTTAATAAACACTGCTACATCCATAGCCATTTTATATGCAGGAGTTAGAAAGAAGAGATCAATCTGTGTATATTAACAAGAAAAGAAATATTAGTGAGAGAAGAAAACAATTTACTGAACACTCAATGTAATAGGACATTTAAATTTTAGAAATATGAAACAAAACCACGTTTTTTCTATATTTTCATATGTAAGCGTAAAATGTATATTTTTTAAAAAGATAACAATAGTTACCTCCAGGAAGGGGGAGAGGATGTGGGGAGTGTATGGTCAAGTTAGACCTTTGCTATATTTTTATGCTTAGATTTTACTTTTACAATTGGAATGTATTTGCATATTATTTGTGTAATTATAATTTAAATAAAATAAAAGGGAAGCCCAGCTAACATATGCTCAGGCCGAGGCATGAATTCGTGCAGCAGGTATGTGAGCAGCCAAGCATAGCAGCACAGAGCAGTTTAGAGAGGCAGCTCCTCCTGCCCTGGGAGATTATAAGCCAGGATGGAGGAAGGGAGAAGCCCCTGAATGTCATTCTAGGCCTGACTGGTAGGAAGGCACAATCTGATGTGACAACAGAGGCCACAGTGGCCCTGCCTTCCTCCTACTCCCCTTGGCTAATGCCCAGGGAGGGGACAGCTGGGGAGAGAGGGACAAGGGAGAGATGGAGGGAGAAGGGATGGGAGTCACCCTAGACGGTCACGCCTACCTGAAAGGCCAGGCCTTTCCGTAGCTGAGAGGTCAGGGCATGTTTCTCCCCTCCTCCTTCACCCACCTCCTCTGGACACGGTGCTCTCTGACGGCACCAAGTGCCACCCTCCTCACACTGCAGAGTCAGAGAGCCAGATGGTACCTCAAAAAGTTATCTTGGTCCCTCATTGCTCAGAAGTTAGCAGTTAAGCAGGCCCTGCAATCGAGTCATCACAATACACAACAAACATTCTTTTCTATTCCTTGGAAACCAAAACATTTCTGTTGTCCCTTTGGGAGTCCAAGTTCTTATTTCCTAAAACATTCACAGAATGGGATTCTACCACCTTGGTTGGTCTCCATCTGTCTGTCCATCCATCTAATCGCATTTATGTAGCACCAACTACATATATACCAGTACTACAGGGCACCTGATTTTTAAGGGTGGAGAGTTTCAAAGAAGGCTTTGAGGAAGTCACATGGAAAAATGAATAGAGGAAGTCACAATTATCCAGGCAAACTTTTGGGAGTGCCAATGGAGGGTGGGAGGAGAATGAAGGGGGAACTGAGCAAGTGTACTCTGGGCTAAAGAAAAAACATGGGCTGCAACGCATTTCAGCCAATCCAACTCATGTATTCAAGAGGAAAAAAGAAAGTATGGAAAGTGACTCTACACTTAGTGATGAGGAAGTGAATTAGAGTCCCCGTAGGGTGCTGGATGCACTTTTACAAAGCACAGGAGCATAATTCTGAAGGACTTTTAGGCTTGTTAATGAAATACCAATAAAGGCTATGGAGACAGAAATGCAGTTAAATGATTCGGGACTGGAAACCAAATTTCTGGCAAAGGGAAGCTTGATTAAAAGAGTGCTGGTGTTTTTCACTTCCAAACCGTGGACAGCTGAACAGACTGGTGTGCTCAGGAGAGACTCCACCAAGCTGAAAGTCAGGAACTAATTTTCCCTACACAGGCTGTTTGAACCCTCTAACTCCCTGACCAGCCTTTTCTAATTAAAAACTCAGTTCCAGTGGTTCTCCTATGCTCAATAAAAGCAATTGCAGACTCTCTTTCTTTCAAATGCCTTGCCTCTTTTACTCCAGACAGAGCCAACATAAAAGCTCAGGGATAAATCAAATTGCCTGTCGGAATATCAGGTAGGCTGGGCACTGCTGGGAAAAAGAGAACCGGCTGTGAACTTCAATAGCTCTAGAATTGGCAAAAACACGTGAAATGATTCCTGAAGAGCTCAGGTGAGTACTCTGGAGGTAGGCAGGCAGGCATGCTACGCTCCTTCTGGCTTTAAATCCAGCCCTGATTCATGATTGCATTTGTGAGCAGAATATTCAGGAAACATTTGCTGGGGATACTGGGAAAGGGAGATGGACAGTCGTTCCATTAAGCTATTAACTGACCACACAACAAAGGCTCATCGAGCAGTTACTATGGGTCCTTCGGGTTAGAATCCAAGGATGGAATGGGGGAGGAGGATGGCTATGACAAGGGCCAAGAAGAATTCAAGACTAGGCAACTCTTGATGGGATGCAGTGCAGGGTGGAGACTGGGGAGAGGCCCCAGAGTCCCTGCTCCTTCACCCACAGGCTGAGTGACTTTGGTCTCTGCACCTTCTGTAAAATGGGATACAGATTATCTTCTTCTTCATCAGGTAGTTAAGATTGAATGAGGAAAAGAGATATGCATAAAGCATTTAGCTCAAAGAAAATTAGGCATTGTTACAAGGGCAAAAAGTAGACTGCTGGGCATCTTTCTATAAGCGAGACAGCAAAACCATAGGAGCCTAGAGGTCCCAGACATTTGTAAAATCAGGGCAGTGCTAATGCCACCTGTACGTACACCTCCTGAGGACAATGCCTTACCAGTAAATACATTTTGAGTTCCTTTCATTCTCTATTGGTTTGATTCTACAAGGTTAGAACTTGAGGTTTTCAAGTATTTAAGTTATGGAAATCACCCCTTGCAGAAACAAAAAAGTCAGAATCTGCAAAACAGATGCATTCTATTTGAAATGTAAATTAAGCCTTTCAAAAGGCTTTTAAAAGGTGGCTCCTCCAGGATAATTGCATTGCAAGGACTCTAGACCAATTACTCTCTAACCCAAATGTCACCTGGCTGTGGATACAAACAGGGTCACATCTAAATTGAGGCCAAAATTATAGTGTGTTTGAGAATCCCATAGACACTCGAGCAAATCGTTAGTGCCCCTTGCCCCGGATAGTGCTAGAAATCTCTGAGGGGTGTCTCCATGTGCCCATGGGGATGGGGAACTGCGGTGGCCATATGTCTCTCTCCATTTTTTTTTCCCCCATAAAAGGAAACTCTCTGGTGGCCCTGCTGCTGCCTGCGATGGATGCCAACACCCATGCCAATGTGCTATCTCCCGTGATCCCAAAGCGGTCAGTTCTTGGGGAGCCATAGGAACAGATGCTGCTCTATACAGGGGGGTGAGTGGGCCCCCAGCCCTGCGCCCAGTAGCCACTCTGTATATGGCCAAGGGTCCCACAAAGTCTCTCATGAACTCAGTTCTGTCACCTTCTGGCTGTAGCTGGCAATGCCACAGAGACCAGGTCATCCCTTCTGAGATCTTCATATCTCCCTTCTCTCTGTTGCCTCAGTCCCAAGCACACTCCTTCCACCTTCCCAGGTCCTGAAAAGTGCCCCCAGGGCGCCATGGAACAAACTCTAGGAGTCAAGCTAGGAACTTCCAGCAGGGAATGAACATCAGCTCCAGCAGCCAAACACACTGCTGAAGTCGTTTGCCCAGCCTCTGTGGGCTATAAACCTAAAATGAGGTTTTCATTACCCTGTACAGAGGGGGAAAAAGAAAAACTAAAATAGCACTCCGATTTTGCTCCAAGTTTGGATTAGTGAGGAGGAGTGAGCTGTGATTTATACCTAACACCTGCCGGTACATCACAGGTGTTCCTCCCTAGAGGACCTGGTTAAGGTGACGGAGGCATAAAAGTGATGAAAGTTGTAACTATACCAAATGGGAAACGCAGAAGATGGCTTGCTACAGATAAATTAATTTCTCAAGTTGATGCAAGATAGTAAGTTATCGCAGTAACAATTCCTTCAAAGGACTGATTGGTGAGGGTTGTGAGGTACTGGTTAGAATTATCTGGTTATCTCGAGATCATTATTAACCTTCGTCATTTCTGTCTAAAATATCAACCTCTTCCATTTCATGAAATATATCAGAATTCATTTGAATGAATTCATTTATTCATTCACCATCTATTACTGAACTTCTATTGTGTGCCAGACACTATTTTAGGGCTACTACACATCATTGACCAAACATATCAGGCCCTGACTTCATGAGTTTTTCTTTTATAGGGGGCCAGACAAAAAGCAAAGCTAAATATAGAATATGATGTCAGGTAGCAGTAAGTGTTGTGAATACAGTAAAGTAAGGAAATATCAGGGGATGGAGATACTTTAGACAGGGTGGTCAAGACAGCCTGTCCATGGAGGTGACATCGGAGCAGACGTGATTGAAATGAGCAGCAGGCATCTGGCTGTCTAAGAGAAGCAGGCCCAGGAGAGGAAACAGTTAAGTGCAAAGACCCTGAATTGCCCAACATGCTCAAGGAGAAGCAAGCAGGGGTGGAAAGGAGTGAGACATTAAGAGGTGACACCAAGAAGTGGTCAGGAACCAGATCAGGTAAGGGTCTGTAGGTCATGGTAAGGACTAGGATTTTGCACAATATGTTTTTGACACTAGAATCCACATATACCCTAATCATTTCTGTAGTGGACGCTGTGCTGAACCATCCAGATGCCCTGATCCCCGCCTTCAGGACTTACAGACTCATTCCCCCAGCTATGGGGCGTGTTGCAGGAAATGCTGGTTTAAAGGAACCGCCTCGCCCATCCTTAAGCACCTCCCACAGCCAGCGGCAGCCAATGACTGGTCAGTGTGAGGTACAAAGGCTCTACTCCCTGGCCTCAACTGGGCTAATGCTGAGGGTCAGAGCAGAGGCAGAGCTCCCTGTAGGACGGGCTGAGGCCGCAGCTGCCCTTGTCTCACCATCCAGCTTCTCCTCTATCCAATTCCACCTGCCTCAAGCCATACAGGCGTTTGGCCCTGGGAGCTCTGCCTAATAAAACTCCTGCACACGAGTCTTAGAATATCAGTCTCTCCCCTGGTGAACTCAGCTGAAGGCAATTCTGAACAACCACTACAGGCTACAGATCTGTAGCTGTAGACAGAGAACTACAAGGTAACGACAGGTCTATTCTGACCGGCTGATCTAACTGGTAAGTTAATATTTTATTGGATTCTTGATGTAGGGTGGTCACATTTTGTCATCGGGGTCTTTAAAAGTGTAATACTAAGGTAGAGGGAGTGGGAACTATTCTGATGAGTTGGAATCTTGTTATTTTTAATTCTCTTAAGTCAATCAGTTCATTTAAGCATATGGAGAGCATATTAACAATGTTTGATTGTGTATAAATAGATGCCCAAAAGTAACTCTTGGACGTTTCTAAGGGTTTGATTAACCACTTTTCCTACTTTTGAAAAACCTAAAGTGCCTGTAATAGAGAAAATGTTACTAAACTTATAAAAAAATTTTGTTACTAATAAATGGTCCCCTGAGTACACACACTCAGGTGGAATGAATTTTGTCATATATAATCACCACAGGCATTTGATATTAGTTCAAAATGGCAATTCAAAAGTGTATAACTTAACAAGAAAACAATTAGCTCAACCACCAATATACATGGGTCAAAACAATAATAAAAATGTGCCTAGCCCCGGTGCCTTGTTGATATTATTCTCCTGCTAGTTGCCTACCACATATCTATTGCTCCTTCTCATTACTGGCAGACTCTTCACGTTGTTGAGAGTGACAGTGTACCCAGCTAGAGCCTACATTTCCGGGTTGGGGTAGGCTGTAGGGTGCAGTGTGAAGTAGCTGGAAGTGGTTTAGTGGAGCTTCTGGGAAACAACTTTAACCGTAGGTGGCTCAGCTGGCAGGGTGGGTATCTTTCTGCCTTTCCCCCTTGTCTTCCACTTGCGTTTCCTGGATCTGTGGGTTTCAACCTTGAGTGCATCAGAGTCACCTGGACAGCTTTTTAAAATGCCAATCACTGAGTCTCACCCACGAGTTTGATGCGGTTGGTTTGGGTGCAGCCAGTGGACTTTCATTTCTAACAAGTGCCCAAGTGTTGCTGCTGACCTGGACACCGCATTTTGAGGACCACTGCCCTGTAGCTGGAGCTACAGTGACCGTTGTATGAGCTTCAGGATAAAAGCCAAGCCCCAAGGATTGCAGAACCTAATGATAGGAGAAACTGGGTTTCCTACCTTTGCTTAGAGTCATCCTACGTGCCCCAATTTCCTTTTCCTGAGGGGGGGAAAAAAATAAAAACCTTATTTTGTTAAACCACTTCTCTTTGGGTTTACTACTGTATATGTGGCTGAACCTAATCGCATTTGATAAAAAGGCCTTAGGCCATATCTAATATGTCTTTCCTCCAACTTTTTAGGAAATCCCAGGTCTCATTTTTTTGTTCTTCAAGTTAACGGGAAATTGGAGTGTGACTTTAGCATGTAAATTCTGGCAATAAAAACTGAGAATTTTATGTTACATTTGGCTGTATGGCTTCAGACAATCAGTGAATTAGTACTCTTCCTAATTATTTTATGAGAGATTGTGCACCCAGAGCCCAAGGTGTGGAGCTGGCAATGCTAGTGATTTTTCTAGCATTAAATTAATTGTCTTCAGGGTGGAAGTTATAGGGAGCCCTAAGGCCTGTTCCTCTAACACCTTTGTATACGAATTTTCCTCTCCCAGTGGAAGCAGTTGGGATCAACTGCAAAAAAAAGAGACTTTTTCCTCTTATTCCTAAGCAAGGAATGATAAGACTATGGGTTCTATTCAGTTATCACCCTGTCTGATTCTGGAAGGAAAATGATGCTGTGTTTAGAGTTTCTGTGAACAAGTTTCTTTTGTATACTTATGCTACTTTTGAAGGTTCTTTGTTAAAAAAAAACTTTGAGAATTTTGTATGCTTGCTATTTTAAAATTAAGAGTAATTCAAGTAGTCATAATATGCTCTAAATGTGAGTGAGCAGAGAAATTATAAGTGTATACTTCTATGTCATAATGCTGGACCCCTTTAATTAATAATATACTGGCATTTTACACTGGAGAATGAAAGATAGAAAAATAAAAGGATAAAAGGAAGAACAAAAATAAGAAAGGAGTAAAAGGAAATGAAGAATAAGAGGAAGAATTTGCCCCTAAAATTTTACTGTATCTAAAATTTATTTTACTATTACAATATAAATTGTAGATAGAAAAATATTTTATTTTTATTTTTTTATGAAAGATTAAGAAAAATCATGACCATCAGTTTCAAGAGATGTAATTGGATGTTTTTATGGGTCCTTAATTTCTGCTCTAGTTGAAACAACAACAGGGTTCAAAACATTTATCACTCACCCACACATTCTGCAAACAATTGTCTGGTGGCACTGGCAGGGACTCATCTGCAGGGAGAGAGGGCAGACCCTCTCTCCCCCATCTCTGTCAGCACGGCAGGTACATTAGCTCCAGGAACAGTGACTATTTGGATACTTAACAAACTCCATCTACAGCAGGCGTCCTCAAACTATGGCCCACCGGCCACATGAAGGCTGCCTAGCACCGGGTGTTTTTGCCGCTGCTGCCTGTCCTGCTTAGCAGCCGACTTGTCCCGGGCCCACAGTGCGCACTCTCCAACAGCCTGAGGGACAGTGAACTGGCCCGCTGTTTAAAAAGTTTGAGGACCCCTGATCTACAGGCTGAGGGCCAAAAGTAGTTGAGTAATATCAGGTGTCTCGAATTAATCTTTGTCTCAGACTGCATACAAGGGATGGATGGATCTGCAGAGAAGGCCGTACCACAGGTACCACTTAAAGGCGGAGTGTCTGGGAGGAAATAAACTCTCATGAACCCTACCTACTCTTAGAAACCTAAACCTAAAAATGGTTGGCAAATATCGCCATAAAAAAAGCACTTTGCTGATTTCCGACTTTATAGCCTTTCCCCCCACTTTCACACTAACCTACAGCAAATAAATCACTGGTCCTATAACTTTCTAAGATGCTATAAGCTGGCTCTGGATCTCCACTGAGTCTCCACAAAAGCACACATTTGGAGGTAAAGCCAGCCATGGGTTGACGATCTAGGGTTTGGGTGGTTATTCTTATATTTAAAAAAATTTTTTTTGTCTATCCCTAAGTTGAATTTTCCTGCCAGACCACAGAATTATTTAAACGAGTCAATCACAGTCCACAGCAGGAGCCAGGAGCCACCTCAACCTCTTCATACTACAAAACCTGCTTCCCACAGTCCCTGGTTGTTCCCTCTGCTTCCGAGTGTCACCCCAGGGTGGTTCTGTGTGGTGCTCAGTGTCTTCCTCCCTGGTGTGTGAGAAAGTGTATTTCGTCAGCTGCTGTCAGCATCATCTGTCCAGGGCAGGTGTCCTGTTTTTGGCCATGCCCTTAATTCTAGAAAGCAATCCCTCCCTCATCAAGGTGGTGAACAGGAGGTAGATAAAACCAAACACTAGCTAATTATTGTGGGACAGGAACTTAAGGGAGAGATCCACCCAGAGTCTCCCCAAATTCAAGGCCCTTGAGAGGGTGGGGATGATAGGCTGCACCTATATTGCAGGACGAAGATGGAAGGCAGAGACCTGTTCACTGTTTCCCTGGACAATGTGTTCAATTTAGGTTGGGAGAAGCCAGGCCTCAAAGTTGCAGGATGAATATGGAAGACAGAGTTCTTCTGCCCATAGGTTTTGCAACCCTAACTTGGTTGGAAGAGAAGGGTTAGGTCTTATTGTGTGTGGTGTTTGCCAGAATATGCGCAAGTATGGTGAAATTGTTACTGTCTGCATAGGCCGTCTGTATCCCATATTCCTTTGGCTAGAGAGAGAAGGCTTTGATTCAGTTTGGGGATTTTTTGCTCTTATTCAGTTGGCTTTTCCAGGTTGCAGTGTCCTCCATTACTGGACCAGAATGTATAGGAGGAAAAACAAAAATAAAACAAAAAACATGTCCATAGAACCCGACCTAGAGCACTGCTGCTGTTCCAAGTTAGTCTGCCTTCTTTTTTGTACCTTTTGGAGTCTTCCGACTGATGCTTTGTGAAATTTTTACAAGGCTTGTTGCTGTAATTTTTCCCCTATCTTATTTTAATACATTTAGGGGGTACAAGTTGAATTGTGTTACATGTATATATAATTATATTATATAGTGGTGAAGTCTGGGCTTTCAGTGTACCCATCACCTTTATAGTGCATATTATACTCCATTGTAATTTTTCTTCCCTCACCCCCTCCTGACTTACCCCCTTTTGAGTCTCCAGTGTCCATTGTACCACTCTGTGTGACCTTGTGTGGCCGTAGTTTAGCTCCCAACTATATAACTATAGCTCCCAACTATGTAACTCTCACTATAAGGGAGAACATATGGTATTTATTTTTCTGTACCCGAGTTAATTCACTTAGGATAAATTCCCTCCAAGATGCTGCAAAAGACATCATTTCATTCTTTCTCATGGCTGAGTGCTACTTCATGATGTGTGCTTTTCTTTCTTTCTACATTTTCTTTATCTACTCTTTGGTTGGTGGGCACTTAAGTTGATTCCATATCTTTGTGATCGTGAATTATGTAGCAATAAACATACAAGTACAGGTATCTTTTTGATATGTCGATTTTTTTTTTTTTCTTTGCAAAGAGACCCAGTAGTAGGATTGGAGGATCAAAGGGTGGATCTAGCTTTAGTTTTTTGAGGAATCTCCATAGAAGTTGTACTAATTTACATTCCCACCAACAATGTGTAAGTGTTCCCTTTTCACAACATCTATACCAACATTTATTGTTTTTTAACTTTTTAATAATGGCCATTCTAATTAGAGTAAGATTCTAATTAGAGTAAAATTAGAGTAAAATTATCTCATTCTAATTAGAGTAAAATTATCTTATTTTAATGTACATTTCTCTGTTGAGTAATTCTGAACAGTTTTTCATGTGTTTGGCCATTTGTCTTTTGAAAATGCTTTTTCATGTCATTTGCACTGTTGTTGTTTTTTGTTTGTTTGTTTTTTGAGACAAGAGTCTGACTCTGTTGCCCATGCTAGAGTGCCATGTCATCAGCCTAGCTCACAGCAACCTCAAACTCCTGGGCTCAAGCAATCCTCTTGCCTCAGCCTCCCAAGGAGCCGGGCCTACAGGTGCACAGAACCATGCCTGGCTAATTTTTTCTATTTTTAGTAGAGATGGGGTCTCACTCTTGCTCACGCTGGTCTCAAACTCCTAACCTCCCACCTCAGCCTCCCAGAGTGCTGGGATTACAAGCATGAGCCACCACATCCAGCCCCTTTACTTTTTAATGATTTTTTTCTGAGTTATATGAGTTCCTTGTAGATTCTGGATATTAGCCCTTTGTTACATGTATAGTTTGTAAATATTTTCTCCCATTTTGTAGGTTGTCTATTTACTCTTTTGATTATTTCTTTTGCTATACAGAAGCTTTCAGTTTAAGTCCTATTTGTCTATTTTTGTTGCTGTATTTGCTTTTGGGATCTTAGTCATAAATTATTTGGTTGGGCCAATGTCCAGAAGAGCTTTTCCTAAGTTTTCTTCTGGAATTTTTAGGGCTTCAAGTCTTACATTTAAGTCTTTAATACATCTTGAGTTAATTTTCGTATATAGTGAGAGATAGGAATCCAATGTCATATTTCTGCATTTGGCTAACCAATTTTCCCAGCACCATTAATTGAATAGGGTGTCCTTTCTCCAGTGTATGTGTTTGTCTGCTTTGTCAAAGATCAGTTGGTTGTAGGTATATGGTTTTAATCCCAGGTTCTCTATTCTGTTCCATTGGCCTATGTGTGTACTTTTATGCCAATACCATGCTGTTTTGGTTACTATTGCCTTGTAGTATAATTTGAAGTCAGGTAATGTGATGCCTCCAGTTTTGTTCTTTTTGCTTAGGAGTGCTTTGCCTACTTGGGCTCCTTTTCGGTTATATAAGAAGTTTAGGAGTGTTTATTCTAATTCTATGAAAAATAAATATTTGAATAGGAATTATATTGAATCTGTAGACTGATTTGGGCATTATGGACATTTTAACAATATCAATTCTTCTGATCCATGAGCATGGAATGATTTGTGTCATCTATATGTATTTCTTTCAGCAGTGATTTGTAGCTCTCCTTGTAGAACTCTTTCACCTTCTTGGTTAAATTTTTCCTAAGTGTTTTTGTTTTTGTTTTGTTTTCACCCATTGTAAGTGGAATTGAGTTCTTCATTTAATTCTCAGCTTGGTGGTGGTTGGTGTATAGAAACGTATTGATTTTTGTTCATTGATTTTATAACCTGAGACTTTGCTGAATTCATTTATCAAATCTAGGGGTTTTTTGGAGAAGTCCTTAGGGTTTTCTAAGCATAAGATCATATCATCAGCAAACAGATAATTTGACTTTCTCTTCTCCAGTTGGGATGCCCTTTGTTTCTTTCTCTTGCCTGATTGCTGTGGCTAGGACTTCTAGTATTATATTGAATAGACATGGTGAAAGTAGGCATCCTTGTCCTTTTCTTAAGGAGAATGCTTTCTACTCATCCCCATTTGGTATGATGTTGGCTGTGGGTTTGTCATATATGGCTTTTATTTTGAGATGTTCCTTCTATGCTGAGTTCTTTGAGGGATTTTATCATGAAGGTGTGCCAGATTTTATCAAATGCCTTTTCTGCATCTATTGAGATGATCACATTGTTTTTATTTTTAATTCTGTTTATGTGATGAATGACATTTATTGATTTGTGTATGTTGAACTATTCTTGTATCCTTGGGATGAAACCCACTTGATTGTGTGGAATTATCCTTTTGATGTGCTATTGAATTTGATAATGCTAGTATTTTTTGAGGATTTTTGTGTCAATATTCATTAGAGATATTGGTCTGTAGTTTCCTTTTATTGTTACATTCTCTCCTGTCTTTGGTATCAGGATGATACTGGCTTTATAAAATGAGTTAGGGAGGATTCCCTTTTTTCTCAATCTTTTAGAACAATTTCAGTAAGATTAGTGACAATTCTTTTTGTAGGTCTGGTAGAATTCTGCTGTGAATCCATCTGGTCTTGAGCTTTTTATTTTGAGGAGTTTTTTTTTTTATATAATTGATTCAATCTCGCTATACATTATTGGTGGATTCAGGAGTTCTGTTTCTTCCTGGTTCAATCTCCAGAGGTTGTATGTTTTCAGGAACTCATTCATTTTCTCTAGGTTTTCTAGTTTGTGAGCATATAGTTGTTCATAATAGTCTCTAATCTTTTGTATTTCTGTGGTATCAGTTGTAATGTCTTCTTTTTCATTGTTGATTGTATTTATTTGGATCTTCTCTCTTGTGGTTAGTTAGTGGTTTATCAGTTTTGTTTATCTTTTCAAAGAATCAACTTTTCATTGATCCTTTGTATTGTTTTTTGGTCTCTATTTCATTTAGTTCTTCTCTGATCTTTGTTATTTCTTTTCTTCTGCTAATTTTGGGTTTGGTTTGTC
Source organism: Mirza zaza (assembly GCA_008750895.1). Taxonomy (NCBI): domain Eukaryota; kingdom Metazoa; phylum Chordata; class Mammalia; order Primates; family Cheirogaleidae; genus Mirza; species Mirza zaza. The sequence continues at coordinate 46,552 of VSMD01076688.1, read as the reverse complement.
CTATTTTCTAGTTTCTTAAGATGTGATGTTAGGTTGTTAATTTATGATCTTTCTAATTTTTTGATGTAGGCATCTAATTTTATGAAATTCCCTCATAGCACTGCCTTTTCTGTATCACACAGGCTTTTGTATGTTTTATTTACATTTTCATTCATTTCAAAAAAATTTTTAAATTTTGTCTTTATTTCTGTGATCATTCAGGAGCATATTATTTAATTCCCATTTATTTATATAGTTCCTAAAGTTCCTCTTTGTATCAATTTCTAGCTTTATTCCACTGTGGTCAGAGAAAATACTTGATATGATTTCAATTTTTTAAAATATATTAAGACTCACTTTATAGTCTAAAATGTGGTCTTTCTGGCAGAATGTTCCATTTGCTGATAAAAAGCATATATATTCTGTAATTTTTGGGTGGAATGTTCTGTAAATGTTAAGTCCATTTGGTCTAAGGTCCAATTTTAGTCCAATGTTTCTTTGCTAATTTTCTGTGTCAATTTGTCTAGTGTTGTGAGTGGGATGGTGAAATCCCCTGCTGGCTGCTATTGTGTTACTGTCTCTCTCCTTTTTAGGTCTACTAATAATTGTTTTATGAATTTGGGTGCTCCAATGTTGGTTTTATATATATATATAGATATATATTTAGGATCATTATATCTTCTTGCTGAATTGATCCCTTTATCATTATGTAATGACCTTTTTTGTCTTAGTTTACTATTTTTAATTTAAAGTCTGTTTTATCTGATAAAAGAATTGATATCCTTGCTCACTTTTGGTTTCTCTTTGTGCAGAATATCTTTTTCTAAGATATTAGAAAGACCCCTTAAAGACCCCTTTACTCTAAGTCTATATGTGTCTTTATGGGTAAGATTACTTTCTTATAAGCAGCATATACTTGGATGATGTTTTATTTTTTAATCTATTCTGCCATTCCGTATCTTTTAAGTGGAGCATTTAATCTATTTACATTCAATGTTAATATTGCTATGTGAGGCTTTGATCTTGCCTGAAGTGTTACTTGATTTCTAGTTGTTTTATACATTTTCTATTTTTTTCTTTGTGGTTTGCTGAACTTCTGCTGTGTTGCCTTTTAATTCCTTTCTCTTCCTCCTTTGTGTGATTGTTTTATAAGACCTGTGAGTTTTATATTTTTATGTGTTTTCCCAATGGTGAATATTGTCCTTTCATTTCTATGTTTCAGATTTCTTTGAGTATTTCCCACAGGGCCAGTCTAGTGGTGACAAATTCACTCAGCATTTGCTTGTCTAGAAAAGATTTTTATTTCTCCTTAATTTATGATTCTTATTCTGGTGGGATATAAAATTCTTGCCCGGAAGTTTGTTTTTCTTTCAGCACTTTGAAAATGCCATCTCATTATCTTCTGGCCTGTAAGGTTTTTGCTGAGAGGTCTGCTATTAAACTGATGGGGTTTTCTTTATAGGTGATTAGATACTTTTTTCTTGTTAATCTTAAAATTCTTTCTTTCACTTCAACTTTAGTCATTCTGATTATAATATGATGTCGCGAAGTCCTTTTAATAGTGTGTTTGGCTGGGGATTGTTGGAACTCCTATGACTAAATGTCTCTCTTGCTAATCCTGGGAAGTTTTCATCAGTTGTTTCCTTAAAAAGGCTTTCTAAACTTTTTGATGTCTCTTTCCCCTCAGGAATACTGATAATTTGTAAGTTTGTTTGCTTAATGTAGTCTCAAATATCTCAAAGGTTTTGTTCATTTTTTAATTTTTTCTTTCTTCTCGTCTGACTGGGATTATTTCAAAAGACCTTTATTAAGATTCTGAGATTCTTTCCTCTGCTTGACTTGATCTAGTTTATTCTTGAAGCTTCAAATGTGTTTTGTATTTCTTTAAGTGAAATTTTCAGCTCTAGAATTTATTTGGTTTTCTAAAATATCTATTTCCTTGATAAATTTCTTATTCATATCCTGAATTGATTTTCTGGTTTTTTTTTTTTTTCTTTGTTCATTTTTTTGTATTGGTTTTCAAAATTCTCTTGCATCACATTGAGCTTCTTTAGAATAAATATTTGGAATTCTTTATCTGGCATTATAAGGAATTTATGGAAAATTGTCATCTTTGGTGTCATAGTTCCTTGCTTTTCATGTTTCCTGTGTCCTTCCATTGATATCTGCACATCTGGTGGTGGCTGTCACTTGTTCTGATTTTTTGAAATTGCTTTTGAAGAGGAGAATTTTTTTTTCTGAAGACATGTATATGCTGTTGGTTGAGTGGGACACTTCAGATTTTATTTTTGGGTTCCTGTGGTAGTGTGATCTTTATATGATTTCTTAAGCAGTACATAGAGTCGGTGGTATCTGTGATTTCTTTGATGGATTAGGGTACAGTTATTCATTTTGGCTGTGGTAAAGTTTTACTAGTGACTTGAATGCTAGCTAGGTCAGTCTTTGGGCCTTGGTAGTGACAGCAGTGGGCTGAGTGTGCCTGATTTTAGGCCCCAGAGCAGCTTATACTTGTAGCAATATTAGTGTGACCTAGAGGGAGGGCCATTTCTTGGACCTTTAGGTGGCTTTCTTCAAAGATAGGACTCTGTGGGTATGGGTGAGTTCTCAGGAACAGGCTGGTGTGATGTGGGAGGTGGCAGCAGCAGTGGTGGAGCCACCAGCCAGAACCCCAGTGGTCCACATTGGTGATGCTAATAACTGTAATGGATTGGGCAGGCTAGTCCACAGCCCCACAGCTGCCTGTATTAGGGCAATGGGTATTGTCTTCAGTGTGCTTAGGAGAGCTTGGTCTCCCCTGTCTCTTTGCAGCCAGGTGGCAGCTGCAACCATGTCACCTTGAACTGGGCCTGAGGGTGGGAAACAGCCCAGCATTCAGCTCTCAAAATGGCACCAGCTATGGGCTTGAAATCAAAAAGAGCAGGCCCCATCTTAGGTGAGTGGCCTGGGCAAGAAACTATGGGGAGCTTAGTCTTCTCAGGTCTGGTCTTGGTCTCATAGGAGGCCGTCGCAGAGCAGTGGGCATTGTCCTAGATGTATGTAGGAGAGCTTGGGTTTCCCTTTTCCTCCTCAGCTGGCCAGGGTTACAGCTGCTTCATACCAAACCCAGCCTAAGGGTGGGCTGCTGGCCAGATTTAAACTCTCATAATGGCATCTTAGTCCTGTGACCAGAAAGGATAGAGCCTTTTTCAGACAGGCTGTATTGGCAGGAACCTGTGGGGAGTGTAGTTCACTCAAGATTTGGTTTCACAGCAGCCCATTGCAGGTTGTGGGTATTCACCTAGATGCGTGTTGGAAAGCTTGGTTTCCCTGTTCCTTCATAGCTGGGTGGGGGCTGCAGCTGAGTCAGCCCAAACTCGACACAAAGGCCAGGTACAACCCAGTGTTAAACTTTCAAAATGATGTCTTGGGTCTATAACAGTGAAGGCTGGGACACCACCCAGGCAAGCAGCGTGGGCAAGAAACTGTAGAAAATGCTGTCTGCTCACATCTTGGTCTCAACAACAGTCTTTAGCAGGGCAGTGGGGATCTTCCCAGGGGTGCCTGGGAGCACTGGGGTTCCTCTATCACTCCCTAAAGCTGCACTGTGGTTGAAGGTGCACCCACAGTTCCCTGCTGTCTAGGCTCTCAGAATGGCACCCACCTCAAGCTGCTCTGTGCTCAGATACCTGTGGGATTCACCTGGGTTCCCCTTCTGGAGCAACAGCTCTGTTCAGTCTCCAAGCAGCTCCCTGTGTCAGGCCTGAGAGCTGTGTGGGTCAAGAGAGTTCTCTTATAACCACGATCATAAAAGCTCATCTTGGAGGGTAGAGCCCCGGGGGCTTCTCTCGTATTGTTCTCCTGCATCCAGTTGCTTTTTCCAGCTCTTTACCAGGCCCTGGCCAGATGAGTAGCCCTGACCCCTCTCCTTACCCACTTTTGGTGCCTCTTGTCACTTCTCTAGTGAATCTTAGCATTCTCTTCTAGATGACCTATTCAAAATGTGAGAATCTGCTTGCTGTTCAGGTTCCTCTCCATGAAGGAGACACATACTATCTGTGTCTACTCAGCCATCTTGGTTCTCTCTCTTGGTTTTTATTTTTAGCATGGTTGTCACTAGCTACTGACCCTTTGTGGGTGTGACAAGCATTTCAGCAGCCTCCAAGTGGAGATGAGGCAGAGCTTCCCTCCATCCCCAACTCACCCCATGCACATATAGACTTCTGGTACTTATGACCCCTCTCTATTTCTTGGCTTTATACGTATGCTGCAAAGTTGGATGTGGGGAAGGTGGGTCATACCCATGGGGGATAAATTTGAAGGGACCAGTAGAAACCCTAGGTCACAGCCAGGGTCAGTCTCGCATATAATGAAACAAAGTCCTTCATTACATGTGTATGGGCAAAAACCCTTGGCCTCCTGAAGGTTCACTGAAAACTCAAATGACAGTAAGGAAGATCAATGAGAGAAATGGCACATAAATGTATTTCATTGTGTGCACGTGGAGAATCATGGAGCAATTGCGCAGTATTCCAATGGGATACAGATGCTTATATACCCTACTTCTTAGGGAAAGAGAGATGGAGAAGTGTGGATGATTTTAGGGGAATAGTAAATGATTTTTAGAGGAATTCAATGGGCTTGAAGAACATACAATGGTCTGGGGCAGTCTCTAGGGCCCACAGGGTGGACAACAGATTATGAAAAAAGTCTTTCCAGGTTTGTTGACAGACTTTAGTCTTCCTTTCTGTGAAATGGGTTCAGTTAATGAAAACTCAGAGAAGGGACCAGAAGTAATCATTTTCTTTTTAGGTGGGTCCAGATTTTCAGCAGATAAGGGAAGTTTAGCCTGTGCTTTGGGAGAGGTAGAGGATTGAGAGACAGGAAGTGGAGCAGCAATTGTTCTCCTCAGTGGGTCTGTCTGGTCTTCATGTATTAATAGGGAAAAATTCTCTTCTAGAACCTGCTGTTCTTTAATGGCCTTCAATCCAAAATACTCATTATACCAGGGAACCATATTTTAGGGTGAAATTCTCCGAACTTCTTCACATCAATCCTGAGCACAGACAATGGGGCAAATGTGCAATTATTCATTCTTTAAAAAAAAAAATGAAGTGAGAAGAACAATTATTCAGCACCCAGGTAGCTTCTGAATGCTCAATTTCCCTCCAGAGGACCTTTCGAAAACCCACCATCCACTTTTTAACATAATTCTGTCCTATTTTGAGAGAGCTACCCAGAATCACTTCTAAGTTCTGAGTTTTATCCATCAGGTAAGTCCACTTATCTCTGTTTCCCACCTCTCCTCTAACTACCTCTTTGCACTTAGGGAAATCCCGATGCCCCTGAGGCATTTCCTCCTATGCCATTTACCCCTTTTCCTTTTACCTTTTCCTCAAAGCTCCTTCCGTTGTTACAGTAGGCACTGATGGTCTAATACACATGGAACCCACGAGATGCAAACTAGTGTCCTTACCTTAAAGACCAGGAGGGCTAAGATAATTTCAGGGCAGCAAAGGCGGGGTGTGTGTGTGGAGGGACAACTCACTTTCCATATTAGCATTTCTAGATTTCCTAACCTTTCACATTTGTACCCATCATTTTGGGGGCACTGAGGAATTCAGGCAGGGCTTTTTAAATGAGCCCAGTAGTGCCAATACACTCTTAGCACTGTAAATATTAAATAACAAGAAAACAATTAAGTTTCTGGGATTCATTCAGTGGGTGTTTATTCCTGGCAATCATTATTGGCATCTGAAGTCCTGGGTTGAGGAATTGGAATCAACAGTTCTTTCTCCATTTCAATTTTTTCAACACAGTGGAAATAATTTTTTTTTCTATTTGTTTTGAATTATAGACAAAAGCTCACAAGTGTGTGTTTGAGATGCTATGCAAGGTGTCCACATTCAAATTTCCTACTAGGAGGTGCTCAGTGAGGTTGTGTAATTGATAAAGCTTTTCAGTCTGGCACTATTTGACCTCTGGCAGCAGATCCATCTGGTACCATAAAAGCTGAGGTCTGAGGGGCAAGGTCAAGAGCTCAGGTCAGGACCAGCTGTTGCAAAAAGTTGCACAGTGCTGCCTGGGCAATGACAGCAGCCTCTTTTTGGTCAATTAATGTTCTCCCAACGGTCCATGAGTGCAAGCGATTTCAGATATGGATGGTTCTGCAGAATAAATCAGAAAAGCTTCTGACTATTCCTGTTATTATAAGGGTCTGACTTTTGAACTAACAAAGCACATCATTTTCATTTTATCTCCTCATGAAAGAGCTTGGACCAAACATCCCTAATGCACAGCTCCTAAATGCAAATTATGTTTGGCTTACTCACCTGCAGAGTTGATTTTCTTTTTCCTGATGGCCTTCTTTCCTTGACTTAATCTTCGAGCTTCATTTGAGACATTAAATGAATCCCTGAAAACAAACCAGATTTAAAATGCAATTCATTATCTAGGAGGCTGTTTCTTGCACTGTTTTGTTTGCTGAAAAGGAAAGTGAAATATAAGAGAAGGACTCCCCCTCAAAAAAAAGAGAGAAAAATAACAATAGAAGAAAGAAATGAAAGGAGAAAGTGAAATGACAAACACGGTAAATAGATTTGAAAACAGATGTACCTCAAATGAAAGCCTTTCTGCTTCTTAATTAAAAAGTGTTTCATCCTGAATGTTTTAGTTTCTTATCTATATTCATTTCTTTTCTCTATCTTGCATAGAGAGGAATGTATGAATGTCTTAGCAGTGGATTTATTTGATCAGAAATTATACTGCTTGAGATGATGCAATCAAAGATTTCTAAAAGTGTGGACAATTTTTGGTAGTTTTTGAAACAAGAGTTTTAAAAAAGCCGTCATACAAGCAAGCTTTAAGCATCATGATCATTGCGATGGTCATCATTCCTTATTGTCACTATTGTCATCGATGCTGCTGTTGATATCGGTAAACCTGAAACATACGGATTTTGATTCCTAAAGCAAACAAGCATTTGAATTAGGTTGAAATTGTGATCTCAGGGTTGGATTTAATGCTTTTTCTGGATGTATATTAAAACTCAGGTGGCATTTAGCAAATGAGTTAATTCCTTGCTTTAAAGATGCTTAATTAGCAAACATCAGGCAACTGAAGTGAATAGGCAGCTTCCACGGGAAAGACCAGGGACTTTAAAAAGCATGTGATTTCCAGCACTGTAGAAATCACTAAATGAACTATGACAATTTCTTTTTTCCAATTTTGCCTTGTTGAAAGCAGTATGAAATAAACATTTTCTCACTTTCAAGAGGCCACCTCTATCCTTCAGACCCTGATGGGGGTCGGGGGAAGACAACAAGCAGTTGGGGGCTTGGCTCTTATTAGAGCTTTGATAGATGAGATTAGAACAAGGAGACTAGACAGCTTCAGGGCACATGACTCACACCACAGTTCCTGCCCCATCACTACTCTCTCCAAAGACTTCTCTCCTATAATCCCACTATTAGGAAGGCATTCCTTTGATTTAACAAGCTTTTATTAAAAAAAAAAAAAAAAAAAAAGGAAAACAAGTCATCAGGTAAGTTAACAGTCAGTCAGGAGATACTCATCCAGTAGTATTAGTTATCAGATGTTTGTTTCTTGCTAAGGTGGAGTGAAATTCTTGCAATGAGGAAGTAGGAGTTCTTCCAGCATTCTATCTGGAGGATGTCTGATTTTTAGGACTTTAGTAGAAGAGAAGATTTGGGCACCGCATGGAAGTGGAGGCTGTGGAAACTAGAGCACATAGAAAGTCTGGAGAGTAGAGGAAGTGGGGGAGGGAGGGAATCTGCCTCAGGACATTTCCTGGTAGGTTTCCCTACAGGCAGAGTAGCAGCGCCCATCTTCCCATTTAGTCCCACCCCTAGCCACTTGGGGCCCAATCATGTGGAAAGAAAGGCGGGGCTTAAATACCTCCCCTCTCCCCCTTCCCCCGCCCACCCCCTCACACCCCTTGCCTGGCTTAGTTTCCTTTGCTGTTGGACTGATTTTCATACAATGAACCAGTTCTGGTGTCCGGGCTTATACCTCATTTCAGAAGCCTACACTTCTTCCTGTCTCCTACCTCCTGGTCTCTTTTCTAACACTGCATTTTGTTTTTTACTGCAGTTGTGTTTTTGTACAGCACATTTTTAAACCTCAACTCTTAGCCCTGTGCCAGTTACTCTTCCAATAAACTACTGCTAGAAAGCATTCTCCTAGGATTCCTGATCTCTTTTCTTCCCACCCATGGCTTTAGCACGCCCCTCACCATCAGTGATCCTTCTGAGTCGCGTTTTCAACCTGGCCTCCCAAAGATTTTTCTGACATCTACTTTTCTTAAATACTTAACTTTCCGAGATCTTTGGGATCTCTTGTGTCTCTGAGGATGCCAGCACTGTGGCTACAGGTGAACTTGTTCTGTGAGTGATGAGCCAGTCACCCAGGTCTCCTTTGCCAGCATCTGTGGCCTTGATGGTTCAGCAGTGCCGGCCTCAGGTAGGGGATGGAGATGAGTGGGAAGGAGGAGGATGTACATTGTCTATTGCCAAGTTCTGCCTCCTTCTCCAAGTCTGGGTAAGAAGAAGGGGAAATACAAAAGAGTGGCTAAAACCCCAACTAGGGAGTCAGGCCTAGATTTGTATTCTAGTTCTGACCCTGTGCTGGCGGTGTGACCTTGGGCAAATTCCTTAACATCTCTGAACTTCACCTCACTCATCTTTAAGATAGGCAAAATAATCCCACTTCCCAGGATTACTTGGCAAATCAAACGAGATGACAAAGTATGTATCAATCCTGTCTACACAGATAAAGTAGAATATGTAGAATAGTAATTATCTCACGTGCTTTGCTGATTCCCCACATGTGACAGTAAGCTTTGGTTTATAGCTTTGCCCAGCGTCCGCCCCAAGCATAAGGGCCAATGTGAAGCCTTCCAGAAAGATGCAAACCCCAAGTCCAACTGGTTGTGTAGTAAACAGAAGGGTTCACCTTCGATGTCTTTCTTCTTTCTTGTGAGCAGAGCTGCCCTGCTATGAGCAAGATGGATGCTCTTAAATCTAGCTGCTTAGGGTAAAAGTAAAATAAAATAAGCTTTCTCTTTTGGCTAAAGGCTAATAAAATAACTCTCTCTGCCCACAGTGTACACTTCCCTTTCGAATGCCACTGTCTGAACTAATCACATATTCTAGTCACTGGCGGCTCCTATGCACAGCCATGTCGCTGGCATCACTCCGCATACACTCCTGTAGCATTACTATTTCATGAGGAACAATAGGGTAGGACCATACACCAGCTTCTGGAAAAAATTAAAGCATAGCAAAGAATGAAATAAAATGGCCTGAATACCTGGAGGGAAATGTGATAAGCCCAGAGCCAGTTTCCTCAGTGGTAGTTTACAGAAAAGGATTTATTGTACAACAACGAGCTTTTATACTTCGTTCAGCAAGCATTTTTGCATTATTATTCATTCGTCAGTTCAGCTGGGTTTTAGGAAGTGACAGCCTGCCAATTTTTTCACACACATTTTGGATTTTAACATCTTAATCTGAAATCATTGCCATAATTACAAGGGGGTAAAGGGCAAAAGGTAGCAGCATTTCGAAGAGGCTCATACTAAGGGGAACTGTGCTAGGTATGTAGCCCCGACAACTGCAGATGGTACATTTGAATCTTTGCCTGCTGGTGAATAGTAGGAACAGGGTTATATAGGGCATCGATGTTGCCCACGCTGAGGTTTTTTTCAGCTTTTAGAAAATGATCACACTTGTGCAAGTCAAGATAGCGTTTTCCTCTTGTTACATTCTCTTTGAAAGCTGCAGAGAATTATTGAAGCAATCCAAAGGCTGTACCCAATCAATATATATTAGGCATCCACTCTGTGCCTAGTACAGTCTCTAATCCTTTATCTTGCTTTATTTCCTTCATAGCACTTGCTACTACTATTGTTCTATTTCAGTTTATTTGATGTCTATTTACCCAATTAGAATGTAAGTTCCATGAGGATTAGGAACTTTGTTGGATTTTTTGTTCATTGCTACATCTCCATCACCAAGAACAATGCCTGGCACATATTTGGGGCACAATAAATATTTATTGGATGAACGAATGAGGGAATACTAAACGCTAAGGGTAAGCTAAAGAATGGTAGTACAGTCTCCCCATCTTGATTTAGAATCTAGCTGGAAAGCAACTTGCATGAACGCTCAGAGTCTGTAGATCAGAGCCATGCATCAGAAGCTCTTGGGTCATCTTTGAAGGGTATTCCCTGCAGGTGCTGACCATGTGATTCCTGTGAAGAAGAAAAGAACCTGTTGCTGTCCTCTTTGCACATTAACCAGGATATTAAGCTCATATCATCCTTAGACCTGCTTTCCCAGCACCTGCTTTGCCCACTGTGCCCTGTTCCTGGCCCTCTTTCATTTTGATCTCGTGGGTGAAGTCCAGAGGTTCCCCCGCCTGCCAATGATGCCAATTGGTGTTTGCCCCCTCCCTGTCCCTATTAAATATATCCCAGAGAATGGCTTGATACTTCTTTCAGGGGGATGCATTTGTATCTTCAATCATTTTTCTCAAATTGCATTATAAAAAAAAACAAATCCTGTGGCTATGAATAGAAATTTAATGAAAAATGTTTGCATTGTCTAATTGGTTTGAAGAATACAGAGTTCAGCATTCCCACAATTTGTTTCCAAGCTTTCAGTGTACTGGAGTCCATTTAAATATCTGAGAAATGGCTATGGTGCATACTAGGTATTTCTTCCAAATTTATTTGGCCATAGAAACTTTCTCTCCTAAAATATATCTCTCGTCACTGGAACATAATTTAAAAAATACTTGTCTATAAGTTTTACAGGCAAAGGGCATGTAGAGGTTGTTAGCCTGAGCTAGGCCTTTTGGGGTTTAAAGATTGACTATTTGATCACCACTAATTGATTGGAAATTACCATGATGTTTAAGTTTCATGGAACCAGGATCCTAAGAATTCAGAAGAGGGAGAATCAAAAAGGTTTCATGGAAGAAATGGAATGGAGCTGGGATTCAAATTAATAAACAAGATTTAGATACAGGAGACAAAAGGCAATTTTAGGTGTGGGCAAAAGTTAGACAGGAAGATATATGACAATAAGTGTCTTTCTTTTTCTTTCTTTTTTTTTTTTTTTTTTTTTTTTTGAGACAGAGTCTCACTTTATTGCCCAGGCTAGAGTGAGTGCCCTGGTGTCAGCCTAGCTCACAGCAACCTCAAACTCCTGGGCTCTAGCAATCCTGCTGCCTCAGCCTCCCAAGTAGCTGGGACTACAGGCATGCGCCACCATGCCTAGCTAATTTTTTCTATATATATTAGTTGGCCAATTAATTTCTTTCTATTTATAGTAGAGATGGGGTCTCGCTCTTGCTCAGGCTGGTCTCGAACTCCTGACCTCGAGCGATCCTCCCGCCTGGGCCTCCCAGAGTGCTAGGATTACAGGCGTGAGCCACCGCGCCCAGCCTATTTTCAAAATTTAATTTACTCAGATCCCTGAAAATTCAGTGGGACTTTAACGTATTCCAACATCCAGTCCCATTTTTCCCCTATTGATCTAGTGTGTTAGTTTGTGTTCTCCAAAGTAGACACTAAAACAGGATTCAATGTGCAAGGATTTTATTAAGGGAAATGACAGAAAATGGGGAGAAACCAGGGAAAGCCACCAAATCATTATGCAAGTCTGACCCCAAGCAAAGGAGAAAGGGCTGGAAAGTTGGGTAGAAGCATCCTAAACTTCCGAGAAGTTTAAGAAAATTGCAGCAATACTGTTGGGGAGCCCTTGTGTCAAAGCCAGACATTAGAGAATCCTGTGTCCCCCAGGACTAGCTTTGCCTGTTGCATGAACAGCCCATGGGAAGCCTTGGTGCAAATATGGCAATGGATTCTCAGAGCTCAGCTCCTGGCTCCTTGATCAATTAAGCTCCCTGTAGTTGAGGCTCAGCAAGGCACAGTCTCATGACCACTGTGCTCAAACAGATCTTTTCAAAAAAAAAAAAAAACTGGCCTATATATGAGAAACCACTGCCTATGTACCCAAAGTGGCACATTTGAAATCAGCGATAACGGCAAAGCAATATCTAATGCATGTGATGCTAGACCTAGCCTGGTAACAAGAAGCAGAATCTTCCTACTTCTCATGTTGGAATTCGCTACATGAGAATGCCTTAGTTTCCCCAGGGGGTAGATTCAGTTACCGTGGGATCTCAAGCTTATAAAATTGGTGTTGAGGAAGAAGGAAGACTATCATTAAGGGAAGGAAAAATAGAAATGACAAATACAGAGTCACCAGGGCTCCTCCTGGGGTCTTAGAAGGGGCCCTGGCAAGTAAGAAGCCAGCTTCAGCCTCCTTTGCTTCATGAAAAATCCACTCCTGTTCATCTGCAAAATATGGCTAAGAGACTGGGAATATATTGCATGAGCACGTTCAAAAATAATTCACTGCTGATTGATTGGTGAAAATGTAAAATGCCCCACAAGTGTTTAATTATCTGAACTGTGTGTGCTTTCCTCGGGAAAGAGGCAGCTGCTGAGAGATGGAGCAGGCCAGCCGCTGGGGTTAATGCACGGAGAGTGACCCTGGAGTGCTCTTTCCAGCAGAGTGGACTGAGCTGCTGACACAAACCCAGGAGGACACGTGCTCGAAACCTAACTTCTGTCACGGTCCTTGGAGATCACGACATGGCCTTGGTTATCTGACTTGATCTTTTTAGGGACACAGAGCAGGGGAGCCAAGGGAAACCTGCACCACAAAAATAATTGTTCCTTTTGCCATGCAGCAAGATGGAGTGCAAAAGGCAGTAAAATCCCGGGGGCTGCAGCTGTTCTAACAAGATCCCGGGCCGACAGAATTTGTTTCCTTAGCGTTTTCAAACTACTCAAATGATGATGCTTCTAATGAAAGCAATAAAGCAAGAAAAAAAAGTGAAAATGAAGCAGGAATGAGGAAGAAAGAAGGAAGAGGTAGTGGGGAATGACAAAAGGGAAAGGAATAGGGAAGAGAAAGGGGAGGAACAAAGGACAAGGAAGGTCACAGTTGTTAGCTCTAGTGGGGCCAGAGACCTAACTGCTTCTGGACCTTTCATGATCATTTGGAAATTAAATATGACCCAAAGTAGTCATACCAATCTACATAGAGGAAGGTCTGATACAGGATGTGCCTCTGCTGTTCTCTGATAATCCAAAAGGCTTCATCCCAAGGGTTCTCTAGTTTGGTTTCTAATCTATCTGAAAATTCCACTATAGGAACAGTCTTTCTTACACACAATGATACTATGACACCCTAACTCAACACGGAGTGAAACTCTCCTGCTGTCGTGCAAATTCAAACCTCTCCTCCAGGCCTACCCTTCTACCATTTATTTCTTCCACGCCACCTCATTTTTTGCTTGCACTCACTCTCTCCAATGCCTTAGCAGCCTGATGTCTCAGTTTTTTGTATTTCTCTCTACCTAGACCCATTGCTTCAACCAGATCCTTGTCTTACATAATTATGATATATTGTCATTTCCTGCTTATCCCTGTGTTCCCCATGTCATATAAGTGCTGGACGTTTTCTTGTTTTATCAAAAGCACTTATCCCCATGAAGACATACAGCAGGATCTTGGTAAATATTTCTTTGAAAAAATGAACGATAAGAATCTGAGTGCATATATAATTCCCTTTATTTCTGATTCCTATGACTTTTGCTTAATGCTCGCCTTTTCTTTAAAATCAAGCTTGAAGTTTGTTACTTCCAGAAAAAATTTACCAAAATGCCTACTTCTCACAATCACACACATGCTCCTGAGACTTTATTCATTTTGCAAACTTGTAGGTGCTGCTTTGCTGTTTGTTTTCCTGCTATGAAGTAGAGTGTAGTAGTAGACCAATGATCAAGAAAAAGTGACATTTAAAAGGAGTCATCTGCCTGAAGGCATCAATGAGTAACCAAGAAAATCAGGATTAGAGGGGCCAAGACTCTGGATGAAGGGGAGTTTACTGTTGTGACCCAACATTCTACATTGTGCGTTTCTCCTCAGGGTATGTGCAGTTTTTTGTTACTGTTCTGCCATGACTAAAGAAGCCAGGTAAAGGATGCCATCTAGGAGGTAGAGGAGCTAGCTGAGCCTTTGACAATCTTTTGGAACTAGGGAGGAAAACAATTCAAGTTTGTGGCTGCTGATGCATCCAGGACTTGTGTAGTCCAGAGCTCTGAAAAAGGAACATGCAGAGAAGTGAGCCCAACACTTGGAGGTGGTTTCCCTCTCAAGGTATTTGATGATTGGGTGAAAGGCAGTCTGGAATAAAAGCCAATTTAATACCATCTGAAAATCAGAGTGGCGTTTTTAGCAGTCTCTTAGTCCCAGAGAGAGAGAAAAATCAGAGTTCAAGATAGGACATATTAAACAGCCCAGGATCTTATCTGAGAGGCCTGACGGTTTACATCCTAGAAGCAGGGAAAAATCAGAAGTAAGCTGAGATTTACTTAGTCCCTAATTGGATTGAGGTGAACTGTCCCTACTCTAGCCTGCCTGCCAGAGGATGGGGTTAAATTCTCTGGAAGAAGATGACATCAATTTTCCATATATGGTGTGTCTAGCAAGCAGTCCAAATTTACTAAGCATTAAAAAAAGGAAAAAGATAAAATCAAAAAATAGAAACAGACCTATGGGTTAATTAGACACTGGAATCACCAAACATTGGCTTGACCACATTTAGGAAGATAGATAACAAGATGGAGAATTTTACCAAGAACTAAAATCTATTTTTTAAAATGATCTAATGAGAATTATATAAATAATAATGCCTCAATAAGTGGATTTAATGGATAATTGGCATTGCTAAAGGTTATTTCACTGCAAGTTAAGTCAGTAGCAAAAATTCACATTAGAGATGAAAAAAAATGAGGAATACAGAAAAGGGCATAAGACAAAACATGGGGAAAACTGGAATACCAGAAGGAGGTAAGACATTGGGAAATATGCATTATTAGAAGTGAAAATGTTTGATTATTTTCCAAAACTTGGAGGAAATTCAAGAAGTTGTATAAACTAACAAGCAGGCTCAATCCAAAGGAAGCAACACCCAGACACATCATCTTATAATAAAACTACCAAATACAAGAGCAAAGCGAAATTTTAAAAGCTGCCCGATGAAAAGATGTATTACCATCAAAGGAACAAAAATTAGGTGGACAGCAGACTTTCCCAAAGAAACAAGAGAAGCGAAAAGACAAAAGAATGACATCTTTAAAGTGTATAATATGCTGAAATAAAAATAAAGCATCAAGAAAACAACAACAATAAATTGTAGAGAGAAAAACACC
This sequence comes from Mirza zaza, assembly GCA_008750895.1. Classification (NCBI taxonomy): domain Eukaryota; kingdom Metazoa; phylum Chordata; class Mammalia; order Primates; family Cheirogaleidae; genus Mirza; species Mirza zaza. The sequence continues at coordinate 31,285 of VSMD01076688.1, read as the reverse complement.
TGCCACTCTAGAATCTATAACCCAAGAAAGTAGTCATCCAAAGCGAAAGTAAAATGAAGACTTTCCAATCAAATAAAAATGGAAAGAATTTTACCCCCTTCAGAACTACACTTACAAAAAAGAGAAAAGGAAAGGGGAAGGAAGGCTTCTTCAGGAAAAGGAAAGTTGAGCTCCAAAGGAATGCAGTCTGGAATAAATATGAAAAGAGAAAAAAATATGTGGATAATTTTACATTAAGATAGACTGCATAAAGCAAAAATAATGATAGTGGGCTTTAAAATACATGTAGAACCAAAATGCATAACAATAACAAAAGGCAGACATTAATTCACTAACTAATGCATTTATGATTTCTTGTCTTATCTCTGTAACATCAGTGTCTGTCATGGTGAAGGTCACACAGCTAGTGCCATATACTTGTTGGTTGAATGCTAGTTAAAAACCCTCCTTTTACAGATAAGAGGGAGAAAAGGGAAGACCATAGAAATAAATGTAATGGCAGAGCTGTGCTCAGCTCCCAGATGTTTTTTGCAGACCAGTACCCTTGGTGCTGACTTCAGAGTCTAGTTCTGCACTTAGCCCACGTTGAAACTGATGAAATTTTAGACTACTTTCTGTTCAAGTGTGCCTGAGAACAAAACCATATACCCCATTTCAAGAGCCTAAGCCCAGGGCAATTCTCTGCATGCTCACCTACCTGGGGCCCAAGTCTTATCCGAGCCCTGGTGTGACCACTTTTTTCCCCTCTTCCCTAAATATCCTTGTCTAAGTGGCAAAGCATTGAGAAACCCAGAGTAACCTCTGAGGCCTGTGCTTAGGTAGTGGCTATTTATATTGGCTCAAGCCCCTCTTCCTCCAACTGTTGAGGCTTTGTTCTGGAAGAGAGCAAGGTTGATGGAGGAGAACAGAGCAGCAGCCTGTTGCAGGAGTGTGCCTGCCGAGCTGTCAAAGTTCATTCTCCAAGTAATTCTTCCAAAGGTCTTAAGATGACAAACTGCTTCTGCCTTGTGGATGATTTTGTTTTTATAGGGAAAGCCCAGGAGGCTGCAGGAAGTTGCTAAAGGGAAGGAAATAAGATGATAGCTTTAGCTTTTTCCCCACCTCCCTCCCTTCCTCTCTGAGCAAAACCAGAAAGAGCTGGCATGGAATACGAAATGTGGGATTGACAAGACTGTACAGTGAATTTATGCTAAGGAATATTTTAGCAGCCCTTTTTAATTTCCTAGATCTTTCATAACCAAGTTTTAGTTCATGGGTAAAATGATCAAATAGACTGCAAAGCTCTCCCATAAAGTCAATGGACAGACATGATGGATAGAGACAACCTCTGTCAGCCGAGAGGTTTTGTGGTTAGATCACTTGATTCCAGCCCTTATTCTGCTTAATAGCAGCAGATCAGAGGCCAATCATTTAACTTCTGAGCCTCACTTTCTCCATCTGTAAGTGGGAAAGACAGTAGTACCTCTCCAACCTACTTTATATGACTTTGGGGTGAAGACCAAATGAAATAACATGTATAAATAAACTTGTTCAATGGAAGAGTCCTATGGACAATTTCAGTTTCCATTATTTGCCTTAGGAGCATTGCAAATATTGTAGACTGTGACAACTGAATAATGCATGGAAGAAAATGCTAAGAATGTTTAGAATTGGAAGTATACTTAGGAACCTTCCAGACTAACCCATTCATTTTTCACATGAGAAAACTGAGTGAAAGCCAAAGAAATTGTTACTTTCACGAAGTAATGAAATTAGAAAAGAGAGAAAGAACATTCCTCATATCTGTTTCAAATTCTTCTGAGTCCTCCTGGTGCATAGGGGTTAGGATTACCAGATCCCATTGTTCACTATTTCTTGTTCTCTGATGTCAATAGTCCTGAGCTGGGGGGAGGAGATTACCAGGTGATCAGAGGAGATGTTAATCATCATAAGCATCTATCTGAGGTTTTCTTCCTGGCTTAGTATCAAGAATTGCAAAAGCACTTGAGAGCCTTTTATAGAGAATAAGGGCAATTTATCTGAAGAATATTACGTCAATAAAATTATCTTCCAGTGAAGGCCTGGGCACACTTGCTTAGAATGAGAAGATATCCTGGATTCCACTTTAAGACCATTTTCTGAGACTTCTGTGGTTCACTTGAAGCTGTTCAACAGTCAGAGAGCAAAGCATGGATTTCCAATGGATCTAACATCAATCTCAAAAGCACCTAGAAGGAAGAAGACATTTGACATGTGTGCTCACATCTTTGGTGTGGATGACAGGTGTCTGAGTTTGTGTTACCCAGGGTCTCTACAAGGATGGCCCTATCTGATAGGGAAATTTTTCCATTGAGTCCTAGGACAATTCATGAAAAACTGGATTGGAATTTCTGTAACAGGACACTTCATGGTCTATACAAAGAAGATAGGTCCACTATCCACTTGGCACAAGGCACTTAGAATAAGTTACTTGAGTCCTTGATCAAATGACTATTAAAATGACATACTCCCTAACCTAGCTAGTCTCCTTCAGTGCTGCCAGGCCTCAGGAGTCTTTGAAGATGAAGTGGTCATTTGATCCTGAACTTATTACCACCCCCACAGCATGACTCAAGGCTTTCCAGCCAGTCTTTCCCCCCTTCAAAGATTAGAAATCAAAGAGCCCCAGCTCTCAGTGGCTTCCAGAATGCCGCTGGGTTAACCCAGCCACATGTTGGCACCATGTCAGTGCCATTATTTGGACTTGGGTGTTCCCAGATCACATCAATCCTTAATCAGTGTTTTCCTCTGATGTGGCAAGCCCTAGAGCCTGCCCCAAATCTTGAGATTCATTGATTTCATGTCACCAGAGGCTGAATAGAACACCTCTAGTTTAACAAAAATAACTGTCACTGACTCAGAAACAAGAAACAGCCTGTCCCCAAGGGGCCAAGTCACCAGGCAAAAGAGACCTCCCTAAAGTATGGCATGGTCTTTGTTCTGTGCCAGTCAGCTCTTGCCCTAAACTGTGTTGTCATCTCTGATTCATCCCTTTCTTTCATGCAGTGTGACTCAGAGGGGGAGGAAGTGCCTTGTGAAGCCCAGCTACATTTAATTGATAAAATACAGCCAGTTACTGCCAAGCCAAAGGGGCCGAATGGATAGTCCAACGATGCACTGAAGTAGAACACTGAGCAACATGACAAGTGGCTGTGTCTGTACAGCTGAGTAAGGATGGTAGTGGCCTGGCTCAGCTGGCCAACAGCCATTTTGAGCACAAGCACTTCAGAGACTCTAGGGGACAGAAAGGCAGAGCTACAAGTACTGACGTGGCCAATAAATGCCACCCAGGGGCACTAAACAGAGGCAGGCCACACACATTTCCAGTGCAAGAACCACAGTGAGTTATTCTAATCATCTCTAAACATGTACTAATGCTGTCCTTTGTAGGGCTATCACTGCGGTAGGACAGTAGGTTACCCATAGAGAAGAAGAAAGATACTGTCTGTACTCAGCACGCCAGATGCTTGATTAGGTGAAATAAGATGGCATAAAGCTTGATGTTCATTTAGAGTGATAATTAACACACATACACACATACACAGATATATAAACACATATGTATGTATATACATAAATTCCCATACATACATGCACACCATACAAACACATTATAGACCTGTTTTTTTTTTTTGGTTTTTTTTTTGGAAAAACAACCTATTTGTTGCCCACTCCATCTGCATACTGACTAAACCTGCTCAGATGCAGACAAACACTTAATGGCTGGGTTAAAAACCAAAGTTGCTATTTAAAAACACTTTCTAGAAAGAGTCTAAATATCAAGTATAAAAAAATATAAGTTGTTTCAGAGAGAAAAATATTCATATAAAGAAAAGACAGATAATTGAAAATATTTTAAAAAATTTTTAGGTGTCTATATATTAGTCTTTTTTAAGATTTTGATAGAGTTAGAGGGTACAAGTTGAATTCAATTATGTGTCTATATTGTATAGTGGGGAAGTCTGGGCTTTTAGCGTGCCCGTCACTTGAATAGTGTACGTTGTACCTCGTAAGTAATTTTTTATTCCTCACCCCCTCTCACCCTCCCCCTTCTGAGTCTCCAATGTCCATTATACCACTCTGTTTGTCCTTGCATAGCCATAGTTTAGCTCCCACTTAAGTGAGAACATGCAGCATCTATTTTTCTGTTTTGAGTTACTTAGGACAATGGCCTCCAGTTCCATCCAAGTTGCTGCCAAAGACATTATTTCATTCATTCTTATGACTGAGTAGTACCCCATGATATAGATAGATAGATATACACCACATTTTCTTTATCCACTCATCAGTTAATGGGCACTTACGTTGATTCTATATCTTTGCAATTGTGTATTGTGCTGCGACAAACATGAGTACAAGTGTCTTTTTGATAAAATGACTTCTTTTTCTTTGGGTAGATACCCAGTAGTAGGATTGCAGGATTCAAAGGTACATCTACTTGTAGTTCTTTGAGGAATCTCCATGCTGATCTCCATAGAGGTTGTACTAACTTACATTTCTGCCAACAATGTATAAACATCCCATTTTTCACCACATCTGCACCAATATCTGTTATTTTGGCGGGTAGCTTTTTAATGATAGCCATTCTAATCGGAGTAAGATGGTATCTTATTGTGGTTTTAATTTGCATTTCTCTGATTACTGATGTTGAACATTATTTCATATGTTTGGCCATTTGTATATCTTTTTTTTGAAAAATGCCTATTCATGTCATTTGCTCACTTTTTTAGTGGGTATTTTTTTTCTTATTGAGTTGAGTTCCTTGTAATTTCTGGATATTAATCCTTTGTTGGGCACATAGTTTGTGAATATTCTGTAGGTTGTCTGTTGACACTTTTGATTATTTTGCTGTGCAGCTTTTTAGTTTAATTAAGTCCCATTTATGTATTTGTGGTTTTTGTGGTATTTGCTTTTGGGGTCTAGCCATAAATTCTTTGCCTACACCAATGTCCCTAAGAGTTTGTCCTAGATTCTTCCAAAATTTTTACAGTTTTATGTCTTACATTTAAGTATTTAGTCCATCTTGAGTTAATTTTTGTGTGTGGTGAGAGATAGGAATCCAATTTCATTCTTCTGCATTGGGTTACCCAATTTTCCCAGCACCCTTGATCGAATAGTGTGTCCTTTCCCCAGAGTATGTTTTTGTCTGCTTTGTCAAAGATCAGCTGGTTGTGGGTATGTGGTTTTATTTCTGGGTTCTCTATTCTATTCAATCTATGTGTCTATTATTATGCCAGTACCATGCTGTTTTGATATTACCATAGCCTTGTAGTATAATTTGTATATCAGGTAATATGTTGCCTCCAGTTTTGTTCTTTTTGCTTAGGATTGCTTTGGCCATTTGGGCTCTTTTTTTGGTTTCATATGGAATTTAGGGTTGGTTTTTCTAATTCTGTGAAAAATGACATTGGTATTTTGATAGGAATTGCATTGAATCTGTAGATTGCTTTGGACATTATGATCATTTGAACAATACTGATTCTTTTGATCCATGAGAAAAGTTAGAGTATAAGGTTTTCTTGATTGACTTAATTGGAATTTGGATTCCTTATCTCTGAACTCAAAGTTATTTACAGTGGTCAAGGAAGAGAAGTCACTTCCACATCCAGAGGGCAGGACTGCCAGCTGGCACACACAGAGATAGTGGTGACGCATGGGCTGGGAGGCTGTTAATGTACTTGCTGGCCTGGTTCCTGGCTCCTCCTAGGTGACTTTATGTACCTGACAAGTTTGTGTTTCACAATGGAAGTAATGTTTTACAAACATAATGCCAATAGTGGGATAAATAATGACTTAGAAGCAGGGTGAGATTGGAGACAGAGCAGCTAGGAGATTATTGTATGAGCACTTAACACCACATAGTGGAGTGAGAATGGAGGCTCTGGAGAGGTAGAATTGGTGGAACTCAGGTTTTGATGACATACTAAGGCTGGTATTATATCCCAAAGAGATATGCCCAACACCTGGCTGTAATAATTTAATTTCTAGCATATGCTATAATAATAAACACCCCCCAAATCTCAGTGGCTTAACACTATAAATGCTTCCTTTCAGGTTCGTGTTACATACCATGAGATTCAAGCAGAGCAGCTTCCTCCATCTACTGTTCTTGCATCTGCAACATGTGGACTCTAAGATTTCCCAGAAAAGGGGGAGATAGAGATGGAGGAAGGATGCCAGCTCTTAACATTTGACCCAGAAGTAGCACATCTCACTTCTGCCTAAGGCTCATTGGCCTGAACTAGTCCCATGGTGCAACTTAACAGCAAGAAAACATGGGAAATGTAGGGGAGTTCATAATATTTGGTGAGTCCTCACCAGCTCACCGGTATAGATGTAGTTGTTTTATTGGCAATTTTCAGCAGCTCTGAGCCTAGTTCTATTTAACAGCAGTATTTCGGTCTTGCTGCAAAGTCTGAACATCAGTGGTATCTCCGTGGCCTCTGGGATAAATGTGCTCACATCCTCTGCTGGGCACATTAAGGTGCCTTGTAGCTGCCCTTGTGCCTACTGGAACCTCTACTCTGTTAATTGAAGCCATCTTCTGTCATAGGCTGACTGTGAGCTCCGAGTCCCAAAAGGGCAGAATCCTGGAAGGCGCAGGCAAAACAGCCCTTTCCTCAACTCTGCATTGTACTTGATTCCAAGTCCTGAGATAGAAGTGCTTGTGTCTAGAGTCTCATAGAGTCTTTATAAGCCTCCTCAACTCTTACTTTCTCCCACAGCGGTGAGGCCAGCTGTGGGCAGGTACATAAAGTCCTGCCCCATGTCGTTTTCTTGATTGTCCTTGTCCCGCCCCTCTTTCTTCCCCATTTGACCTCTACCTCAAAATCTCTGCTTCCTCCTTACCCAAAGACCAGAAGTCTCCATGAATATGCAAATAGTTATGGGGAGGGGAAGATACCCAGCTGTACTTTCCAGAAGAACCTCAGTCCTGCCAAGGTAACTGATACGGAAACATAGGTATTCCGCAGAAAAGGCCAACTCATTTTAATTGCTAAAAACTGCAAGGTGAGCAAGATGATGTACAAGGCAAAGCAGCCCAAAAATGTGGTGCTTTACATTTATTTTTTGAAGTGTGTTTTGTAGACCCTGAAGTCTACAGAGCTGAGGTTTTATTGTCTTCAGGTCACCTCCTGTTTTCTTCTATCATCTGGTAAGCTTCTGTTATTTAAGTCACTAGTGTGAAGATGGCCTTAAAAATAACAAAAATAAGTAAACATACGTGTGTATAATGTTTGGTTGAGGGGATAGAGAAGGATTGCAGAATAGCTGCAGTATACTTTATTAAAATGGAAACTAGAGTCAAGGGTTTTTCCTCCTCTATGTCATCTATGCAACCTCTGGGACAGTCTGACTTAAAGCTGCTACTGCTCTTTTCCAAGAGAATATGAAATGCTAGAATTCAGAAAGGGTTTAAAGTTTACCTAGTCCAACCTGTCCCATTTTACAGGCAGGAAAACTGAGACACACATGGCTTGAATAAATTCTCCAAATTACAGAGCTGATAGAACTAGGACAGTGAAATACCTAGTTCTCTCCACTCCCCATTTCTTCCTCTATGCAAATCCTCTACCCACCCCCTATCTTCCTATCCTCTTTTTTCTCTCATATTAAAATCTCCTTGAGAAAAAGAGTATGAATAAAATAAATAATATATAAAATAGCTAGTCCTGCCCCCTCGTAACTCAAATAAGGTTAAGGCATTATATGTGCATCTTAGTGTCCATCAATAGACAGATGCTCCTGGGGTTGTCAGCAGATGTAGGAAACGGGGGTCTTACTGGTAGTTGAACATGTTTTCAGCCCAGTGTACTGTCAGAAGAAATAGCCATGGCATCACAAGTTTCTTCGTCATTGCTTAGTACTGCGCCTCAAAGCATGCAAGCCCATGTGTGGAGACTCGGTGCTGCTTTATCAGCAGACATACTAAAGAACCAACACATAAGAGAGTTAACAGAAAATTAGCATAGTCAGGATGTTACTTCTGCATATCTTCCCATTGTTTGTATGTAGGTCCTTAAATCTCACCCCAGAGTAGCATGCTATCCTTCTTACTGAACAATGGAGCATTGTCCTTAGACAATGTGCTGTGACTTTTTTTCCCCCCAAAAAATGACAGTGGGTGTGATGATCTGCGGTTAAAAGCAATCCATAAGCATAATTATGACAAGCAGCTAGTCACTTAACCTCTCTGACTTTCTTTTCTTTTTTTCTTTTCTAATATGTAAAATGAAAGAATTGAATTAGATGACTGCAAAGACCTCACCTAGCTCAGAAATTTCAAATCTATAAACACAAAGCCACCTGCCTCACACTGGGATTAAATTCATAATTTTGCCTCATTAGTGATCTGTCCTAATCAGCCCAGAGAAAAGAAGTAAACATAGTTTTTATTTCAGGTATAGGCACTAGGAAAACCCAGATTCTTAGTTAGAATCCCCTGCATCTGAAAATATTTTCAGTTTGCTTTATGGCCACAAATCTCCTTGCTCCTAACTTGCTGGCTTATTGATATTTAATTTTAAACCAAATGAAAAATAACTTAGCTCTGAACAGATAACCTACATTAGAATTGAATCCACAGCTTTGTTAAAAAATTTTTTTGATTGTACATGAGAATCATATTAAACTCTATATCCAGGTACTAAGACTTTTAGAAGTGATATGACATGAAATCTTATCTTGAAACATTGACAATCTCCTAAGGTGAGGGGTATAAATTGGAGTTTTTACTGGAGCCTTTCTTTTATAAATATAATAGCCAGTTGTGGTAGATGATATTCATAGGTAGTCAAGTCTGGATGAATTTACCTAGGAAAGAATTTAGGTGGCTAGTTCTTAAAAAAAAAAATTATTTTTAATTTAGTGTATGAAAGCCTGTATAAAGAGACATCATCCCTGTGTGAAAGAAGATGCTCTAGTCTCAGAACTAATGGAAAGTGTGATCTGTAGAACAAGAGTTATCTTGGGCCGTTCATTCATTTCTTTAACCACAAATTTTTTGAGTGCAAAAAATAGTCTAGCATCATGTGCACATATTGTGAATATCAATAGACATGGTGTATGTGCTCAAGGGACTCATTTCTACTAGGAAGACTAGCAGGCTCTGAGTCTGCACCATCCATGATACAGACACAAGGGATGGGAAGGATCATGGGAGACCACCAGTGACTGTCTCAGCTTGGGAGAGCGGGAGGGATCATTCAGAGGGAACACGTGGGCTTTGTCTTCCAAGAATGGTTATGATAGCCATGGGCAGCGGCGATGTCAGGGAAAGACATTTGTGGTGAATGTCCTCTGCTTGCCCCTTCCAATCCCAGCCTTCTCACCTCTGCTTTCTGCTGGGGCGAGGGGACCAGCTGACCTGGATGAATCCTGTCAACAGGGTCTTGAGCCCTTTGGCTTTAAGTTATGACCAGTCAGTCAGTCAGTTGCCCCAGCATGCACTTGCAGAAAGAGGAAAGTGAGGTCAAGGTGTTTTATTCCCCTAGTTTCATTCCTGAGAAGCTGCTTCATGATGGTTGTTTCTCAGCCCAAAATTAAGCCAAAGGTCACTGCTCCTCTCAAGGTGATGTCTACAGAACCCTCTCCCTTTGGGTCCCAGTAAATATCCTGCCAGCATATGAGTGGCGGCATTACTACTGTGGCTGACACTATGCTACTGCATGAGCTCTTGAGGTTCTCCTACCCAGTACTCCCCCTTCCTGCGTAAGCTACCTTTTGTACATAAGTCCCTTTGGATGTCAATTTAAGTGTGCCACTTCTTCCACATTGGGACCCTGACTAATATAGCATTCAAAACTGAGTGGACAGATGGAGCAAAGACAAAAAGATTGAAGAACTGTTGTGTGTTCGGAGGTCACCATATAGTTCAGAGATGCTGGAATATAAAGGAATTGTCTGGTGGGGCAGGAGAAGCATCAGATGTTTATACACTAGGACATCAGAGATGACAGGATCAGATCTCAGTTTAGAAAGACCAACTTGGCGTCGGCGTGGAGAATGGACTGGAAAGAAGTGAGACTTAAGAGACTCCCCTGTGGCTCCAGCTGCCTCCAGACATTATTGCTGTGGTTCCAGACTTTTTTGGGTGACTTCCGTCTCTGGCCTCCCAGAGAGCATGGCTCTTTTCCTCTGGCTCTCCAGCCTGCTATTGCTGGGTTAGGTTATCTTGCCACCCCCATATTTGGCTCTCAACTCCTCCATCACCTAGGTAACCAATGCCCTGTAGTAAATTCCCTCTTTTATAAATACTTGATGTGTTTTCTGTTGTGTTTTTTTTTTTATTATTATTATTAGACCCAGATGAATACAAGGGCCTTAATAAGCCGGGACAATGAGGTAGCAAAGAGTGACATATTTCAAGGGGATGAGCTCACTGGGGGCAAAGACTTGCAATCTCCCCTTAATCCAGAAAGCGGTTACTATCTTTAATGAGAGGCGAATATAGTGCTTTTTACACCAATTCCAGAGCAAGCTGCCTGGGTTAGGAAGCCTGCCTCATTGATCCCATGCAAAGTTTTAAATCTGTGTGCTTTGTTTTCTCAAGTATAAAATGAAGGCAACAGCACCTCTTTTATGAGATTGTAAGCATTAAATGAGCTAATATGGAGTGTATAAAATGCTTTAAAAAGTTCCTGGTGGATATTAAGTTTCCAAATAAACACTGGCTATTATTATTTACTTAGAAACTCTGGCTTGGTGCATGAATGGCTGATAATTCCCTGAGTGTCAAACACCAATATTCATCCACATATTAGAATCATAGATTTTAGCTGCCATATCCCTTTTAAGGATCGCAGCTTAGAAGTTGGAGGAAGCATGCCCTGATTGACAGCGATGCTGTAAGGAGAAATGATTTTCCAGGGGCAAGCAGTGGTTACCATGGTTTCCAACTGGCAGAAACTTCAAGGTCAATTCCCTGAAAATATTTCACTGCTGATATGAACAGGGTGGTTCCTCTACATTCCTCCTCACTTCCTCTGCAACAGGGTGATTTGCTCCAGTGCTGAGCCCTGCTTTCAGGCAGGGCAGCAGGAAGGAAAAATATGAATAAGTAGAAATCAGAAAACATAGCCATCCAGCTGACCACTGACTAGGAAGGCAAATAGAGCTGATTCCCCAGGGTAGCCTGAGAAGGGAAGTGTCATGTGGAGAAATGAAATTTTAATAACTATGGAGGGGGGGGGATAAAGCATTTTATTATAAGACTCAGGTCTGCATTGATCAAGATCACTGAGGACAACTTATCCTATTTGAAATTTTAGCTCTACTCTTCTGATTTATTTCTACTTCCCCAGACATGCAAGTCCCAAGGCACCAGGGGAAATCATAATGCACAAAGCTCTGGTAAAAGCCACAGCACAACCAACCACCCAACTTAACTTGGTACCTTGCATGCATTTCATTCTCAAATCAATGCTCCATCCTTTGGAATTAAACTCCTCTGACAGCCCAGCTGCAACATCTATTAAACATTTTCCTCTATGGAGTAGCTCCAGTTGTTTCTAGGAAGATTTCCCACAGGGAAGGGGAGATTGCTTTCAGAAGCCTGTTCTCAAAGGAAGTAGCTTCCCTACAGGTGGTCAGCATTCTGGGGCAGCCCCATGAGCCAGGCTCTGAAAGTGGACGTGCTCATCATGGCCATGCTGAGGAGTCATTTTATAGAAGACCTAAAAGATGTAAGTTTCTCCACTATAGAAAGACTCTGTCTAACTGAGTAAAATACCAAAAAAAAGGAAAAGAAAAAGAAATCCTTTACCAATCAGTAATGACTCAGAAAGTACCACTACAAATTGACCAGTCATTCAAATGCTTTTGAAAATCTTTTTAAATGGCAACTTAGAGAAGTAAAAGCAATGTTGTTTTCTACTTAGGCAACATTAAACTCTTCTTTCTCTAAGGAAGCTAGGGCCTAGCTGTCTACTTACAAAGCTATATTAGAGACCAGGGGAAAAAAAAGTTGTGATTAGGAATCATGACTTTTTTAAATGGCCACAAATTCTTTGCTGCTGCTCCTATCAAGACATGAAGTCTATTTCCCCTGCTCTTTTATCTGAGCTGGTCTTAAGGATTGCTTTGGTCAATAGAATAGGTTGGAAGCGAAGTCGAGAGACTTCTTTGTCTTGGTTTTAAGAGGCCTGTAGCTGCTTCTCTCTTGGATGCTGCCTTGAATGAACAAGTCTGAGCTGGTCTGCTGGGCAGGCCACTTGGGGGAAAACTGAGGCACCCTAAGTAATGTCTACCAACCACTGGTAATGTGAGCCAGGCCATCTTAGACCACTCAACTCCTATTGGGCCACCAGACGGCTATAGCTTCATGAGTAACCCCAGGCTAAAGCACCCAAAGAACCATCTACCTGAGCCCAGCCCAAAGCACTGACCTGCAGAATCACGAACAAATATGATAATTCATTGTTTTAAAACATTAAATTTTGGAGTGGGCTGTTACACAGCAAAAGATAACTGCCACAGAATTCATTTCTGCTTTAATGCTTGATTTACCATTTATAAATCTTCTAGACAGTGTTAAGAAAATGGGAAAAATTATTTAGAAAATGTACACAATGTGCCAAGCAATGTGACTCCCCCATGCATGCTTATTCTGAATACATGCCTTCCTTTCTCAAAAGCAGACATTTTTATAAAAATGATCTGTAAAACTGACAAATTCTTTTCCTGGAACAATGTAGTCACAGGCTGTTGATCGTCTGTTATTGGGTGATTCACTATTATTCTGATCATAGGTTTATCTGAACTTTCTTCCTATATAGTAAGAATGTAACCTACCCCAAAGAGAGATTATAGGAGGTCATCTCTAAGCCCTTGGGGTGTCATGCATGGTCAGGGTGTCTTTGTTTGTCTGGGTTTCTTGGGCCAGCCATATAGTAACAACGTGATTTAGGGTTGGAGCTTTGAGCTACAACAGTGTTATTTTGGATGGGGACTTTGGGTTATGCCGTGTCAGCTTGACTTCCGGAGGGGCTGAAAATCCAGGAAAGCCATATGGGCAGTCACCTGTGCCTGTGTGATGGGGCCCCAGGAAAGACTCCGGGCATCAAGGCTTGGTAAGCTTCCTGGGTGGCAGTACCCTGTGCATATTGTCATACATGGATCCTGAGAAAGTAACACTTTTCTTGCTCCATGGGGAAAAAATAACTAGAAGCTTGGCTTTTGGTACATTTCTTTGACTCTACCCTATGTGCTTCTTCCCTTGATTGATTTTAACCGGTATCCTTTGGCTATAATAAACCATAACCATGAATATAGAATGGCATTCAGTGAGCTCTGTGAGTCTTTCCAGTGAGTTATCAAAACTGAGGGCTGTTTGGGGAATCCTTGAACTTGCGTTTGGTGTCAGAAGTGAGCATAGTCCTATGTGGACTGTTCCCCTAATCTTACAGTTAGGTAAGTTTTGTACCTTCCTTCAAGATACAATTCAACTCTCCCTCCAGAAAACTTTTCCTGACTACACTAATTCTTAAAAAAAAAAAAAAAAAAAAAAATCTTCCTCTGAATTCTTTCTTAGGTTGTATGGGGCTCACCTGTACTCTCTCATGGTACTATGAATATGGTTTCTGGCTTTGCTATTGATTATGTAAATCTATCATGTGAAGTACTAGATTTTTAGTGCCTTGAGGACTTATCCTGTTTCTCATACCCTTTCTACTATCCAGTATGTTGTTTTTAATTAAACATTGAGGTGTTCAACAAACAAATTGCTGCCTCTAATGTCAACTAGCGATTTCTTAAATTTAGGTGACCTTCATATTATTAATAAGGCTAAAATAATCACTCATTCAACAAATATTTTTAAGCATCTACGTGCTAGGCTTCAGGGCTTGGCAACAGTGAACTAAGTCCCTTCTTTCAGAAGCTTCCAATTCTGGGAGATAAAGATAACAAATGAATTAACACATGTATGCTATCATATTAGATAGTGGTAAGTGCTAGAAAAAACAAGCAGGATAAGAAAATAAAGTGTGAGAGGGGTAACTAGCTTGGAGAGGGTAGTCAAGGGAGGCTTCACAGAGGAGGTGACATTTCAACAGAGATCTGAATGAAATAAGGGAGTGAGCCATGTGGATAGGTTTGCAAAGCTGGTCTTAAAATGCCAATTGCCTAGTGATTTCAGTAACCTAATTGCTTTGGGAAGATGGCTATCTAATTCCTTGAATGGTGGATGACTTTTTTTTTTTTTAAAAAAAAGGTTTTTTAATGAGTAAGGAAATCTAATCTAGTCATAACATATAGGTACATCTCATAATGCCTTTAAAAATAAAAAAGAAATTACTGACATATAAACAGTTTGCATATGCAAAAGGATAAAAGCAAATTCACAACTGACTGAAGACAAAGTTCAACCTCTTAATAGTCTTTATGTTCCAAATTTCCTGAGGAGAGACCCTTAGGGACACCTTATGTCTAAATAATCATCCCACTGAGGAAGAACCCTTAAATCTTTCCAGATAACAGCCTTTGGTAGACTGAGGCATGTGTGGATGAAACCTGGCAAGATGTCATTGAGGATCTTAGCACAGGTTAATATGAAGAATAACTCTGTGAATGTACATCGTAAAATCCAGAGAAAACTCTCCTATACCTTTTCACTGTATTTAATTTCAATGAGCAAACCAAGGTCCACTTTTTTTTTTTTTTTTTTGACAGGAGGAAATCTCATTACAGTGAGAACTGGGGAACGAACGAGGTACTCAGAGAAGGAAGGTATGACTTTTTAAAGATGGCTATTGTAAGAGAAGTCCATTTCCGCTTTCTGATTTTGCTTGGTCTCTGTCATTGTTCCGCTTCTTCATGATGAATATATAATGTGCATTCTGTTTGACTCTGGGAATCCTTCTGTAATCTGGAATTCCTCTCTCCACAAGACTCTATTATCTGGCAGTCTTGCACATATGTAGTAGAATAATTAAATGTCACAAAAATCCTAAAATACCTTCTGAATCATCAAAAGAGGTTTAAATTATGTCAGAGCAGCTGTGGTGTTGAATATCTTAGTAGATTTTTGTTCTTCAAAAAATGGTGATCCAGGTATTGTGTGTGTAGTAAGTCTTGACTAATCAGAATAATCATTTGCTAGGATTACCATTCTCCCACTATGTTGTGGGACAAAGAACTTCTCAGGTAAGCTTTTTCTAGATTTTACATTTCTAGATGTAAAGACAAGATGTCTTGATTTGAGCCCATCTGGATGTGGTATTTTAGAGCTGAAGTTCATGTTTTTAAGTCTCTAGAAAATACCACCTTTCCTTAATATGTTCTCTCTTCTTCCTCAATTGTCCAGAAAAATGGTGAAAATATTGTTGAGAAATGGTACCATGAGAAAAAGTTGAGAAAATAAGAGGCAAATGAGGTTCAGAGAAGTTGCTGTGGAGCTGGGGAAAAGAAGGAAATGCCTTGCCCATTTCTCCCTCTTTTCCCTACCAAACATACACATGACTAGTATTGAATGTGTCTGCAGCATCTTTATAGAGAAATGGACATTTTTTTCTGGGTACCTGGGGAATGAACATGCCATAACTATATTTTTCCAATGGGAGTCATGCTAAGAAACCCCAAACTATAAATAATTTTAAGGTAAAATCTTAGGAACTTATTTATTTATTTAGCATTAAATAAACACCTCTATATGCCTACACTGGGCTAAGTGCTATGAAAGACATACATTTAAAAAGTATAACAGATAGTCCCTGCTTAGCATTTAGCATTGAATTAACTCACGTACTTGCCAAAGTGTGGTGAGACATGAAAGGTAATGCACAGATCTTGCTTTCCTGGAGCTCATGGTTTTGTAGGAAATGAAAAATATGCACTTGAAATATTTAAACTGAGATCCTAGTCAGAGAATGTAAGTGCCAGAAAAGTTTTCAGAGAGTCTAAATAGTCACTCATTGGAAGGAAAAACAAGAGAGGACTACAACGAGATCCATTGGGAAGGAAGGACTTAGCTTGTACCTATGGGATCTTTGTAAACCACTTTAATTCATGAGGAAGTATGCCTACCATAAATCCACAAAGAGAAATTCAGACAAACAAACATACACAGGACAGCAATGCTTATAAGATGGGCTAAGGCACCTCTTGCAAAAGACAATATAGCCTAAAAGCTTATTAAAATCTGAAAAGAATTTCAAAATGTTGAACAGAGAGTTACCATACGACCCAGCAATTCTACTCACAGGTGTCTACCCAAAAGGAATGAAACATATGTTCATTCAGAGACTTGTATATGCACGTTCACAGTTGCATTATTCATAATGGCCAAAAAAGTAGAAACAGATGTCTACCAACTGATGAATAAACAAATTGTTATACCCATACAATAAAATATTATGCAACAAGAAAAAGGAATTAACTACTGATGCATGCTATACCATAGATGAACTCTGTAAGCACATTATGCTAAGTGAAAAAAGCCATACTCAAAAGGTAATCTATTACATGATTCTATTTCTAGAAAATAAACAAAATAGACAAATACATAGAGTCAAAAAGCAGAATTAGTGGTTTCCAGAGGCTGGAGACACCAGGGAATAGAGAATGCTTGATAGGTACAAATCAAGGTTTTTTTTTTTTGGGGGGGGGAGATGAAAATGTTCCAAAATTAGATAGTGCAGATAGTTGTACAACTTGGTGAATATACTACAAAAAAAATCACTGAATTGTACACTTTATTTAAAAGGATGATTTTTATGGTATATTTAATTGGATCTTAATAAAGCTGTTATTAAAGAAAAGACTAGTAAGAATAATTCTCTCAAAGTTGCTATGAATGCTAGCTCCTAACAGTGAAATTATGAAATAGACACCTTTAGAAATAAAGAAAAGACATGAGTTAAAATATAAGAGATTCATGGAAACAAGATTCTGTCTAGAGTGTTTTGCTTTTCTTATGGTGTTACAAAGAATTAAAAACAAATCCTATATGATATGACTAAAGTAAGGGGGAAGAAATGTGGGGTATTACATGTCATTTCACATTGGTCTCTTAAAAGCATGGAATCATTATTTGTAAATGCCTTGCTAAAGATACATCAGAGTTATCTGATACTTTTAAAAACTTATTTAGAAATAATTTCGAACATACAAAAAAGGCATATGAATATTACAGAAAACACTCATATATATATATATATATATCTCCTTTACCCAGACATGCTGATCATTCACGTTTTTCTCTATTTGCTTTATCATCTGTACTTGTGTGCTTGCAGGTTCTCCCCTTTCCTTCCTTTTCTCTCTCCTCTCTCCTTATTTATATATATTTTACATATTACATATATTTATATAAATTCATTTACATTTACATATATATCTCAAATATATACAGTTAGGGATATATATGAGAATAAATTGCAAACATCATGTACCTTTACCTAATAGATCAGTGTGCAGTGTATATTTCCCGAGAATAAGGATATCATCTTACAATGTCATATACCCAGAGTAAAGTTATCAACTTCAGTAAATTTAAGATTGACACAATGCTATTATATGATCTGTCCATAATCCAATTTTGTGAACTAACACAGTGTGTTATCTATCGCTGTATAACAAATTACTCCAAAACTTAGCAGTTGAAAATAACAGGCATGCATGGTATCAGTTTCTGTGGTTAGCAGTCTGGGCATGGCCTAGCGGGGTCCTCTGGCTCAAGGTGAAGGTAGATCTATGGTCTCATCCGAAGGCTCGTCATGGGGTGGATCCACGTTGATGCTTACTCACACGGCTGTCGTCAGGATTCAGTGCCTCTGCTGGCTGTTGCCCAAAGGTCCCCTTCGGTTCTTCACCACACGGTTCTCTCCACAGGGCAACTCACAGCATGGCAGCTGCCATGGTTTCTTTGCAACCTAATCTTTGAAGTCACATTCCATTACTTCTGTCATATTGTATTCATTAGAATCGAGTCATTAAGCCTAGCCCACATTCAGGGGAACTGATTATACATGGGGCTGATACCAGGAGGTGAGATTATTAGGAACCCGCTTAGTGGCTGTATACCAAACCCAGGGATGTTTTCTGGTATAAAACCTAGTCCTGAAATCATGTATCGCAGTTAGTTGACATATCTCTTTAATCTTTTTTTTTTTTTTCTTTATGACACATTTTTTTGAAAAACAGTTCCCCTGTTTAAAATAGAATTCTTCTCATTTGGGATTTGTGTGATGTTTCCTTATTATTAGATTCAGACTATGCATTCCCAGATAAATATTACATGGGCAGTGTTGTCTTCTCCTTGGGGTATCATGTCCAGAGACACATGATGTCTACCTATCCTTCATTGGTGGTGGTAATTTTGGTCACGGGCAAAGATGGTATCTGGTTTCTCCACTGTATAATTACAATTTTTTCTCTTGCAACTAAAAGGCAATCTGTGGGGAGACACTTTAAGACCATGCAAATTGCCTGCTCCTTGCCAAAAATTTTCTCTAAATTTAGCCTCTGGATGATTCTTGCCTGAAACAGTCTTTTAACTACACAATGGTGGTAAAATGACTTTTGTTTTCCAACTCCAGCTCTCCTTCCACATCTACCAGTTGACACTAGTTGTATGTACTTGTCAGCTCAGGCTGCCATAAGAAAATACCACAGACTGGGTGGCCTCAACAACAGATATTTATTTCTCACAGTTCTTGAAGGTTGGAAGTTGAAAGATCAATGTGCCAGCAGGGTAGGTTTCTCCTGAGCCCACTCTCCTCGGCTTATAGAGGACAATCTTCTCACCATGTCCTCACATGGCCTTTTCTCTGTGTACACCCGCCATGCACACCAGTTTTATTAGATTTGGGCCCTATCCTTTGACCTCATTTAACCCTAATTGCTCTTTACAACCTCTATCTCCAAATACAGTGACATATTAGGGGTTAGGGCTTTAATAGGTGAATTTTAAGGGGACACAATTCAGTCTGTAACAGTATTCTACTGTTTAAAAAAATTCCACTCCTTCTCACATGTTTGTTTCTTTTTCTGCTTACTAGTACAGGGAATGAATTCCCATTTTCTTTTTCAATGGTTTATAATTTGTTACTATACTTAATTATTTTGGCATTCAAATTGTCTCAGCCTTGGGCAGAGGAACACCCCCTCCAGGTTGGCTCCTCATGACACATGACACGCCTCTTAGGTCCTGGAATAACAAGACGTTCCAGGCTGTCACTCAACAGAGGTGGTGGCCGCACAGCACTGGGAATGTACTAAGTCCCACTGAATGATACACTTTAAATGGTTAAATTTGTTACGTGAATTTCACCTCAATTAAAAAAAATTTCCCAGGCTCATCTTGAATCTTTCCTGCCTTAGCCCTGGAAATAGTTCCTTTTAGGTAGAACACTGCATTAGAAAGCAAGGCCTGGCTGCTCACTGCTACTGGGTGTCTTTGCTTCAGTAGACAGAGCTAGGAGATAGAGAGAAATCACATAAATACATACACGTGCACATATGCATATTTCAGAAATCGTGAGTCCATGCTGCACTTGGTATTCCATTCCTCTCAATCCATGTGTCCCCCTTCACATGTTTATAACTCTCTTCTCCCACATTGAGAACTCTGGCTCCCAACAGCATCAATATATTAATTGCTCAATAATATAAAATATCCAAAATAGCATCAAAGTCACTCTCTCCATGCTACTACAAAAACAAGCCTATTAAAGAGAGTTTAGCATTTGTTTACAGTTCTCCCTAACCCCCACCCTTAGTCTAACAGAGTATCCTCTAATGCTTGCTCATAAATTACTTGGATTGCTTGTTTTTCCTCTTTTCAGTGTGATGCATTTAAAATACAATTGGGTTCATTTATTTTTTTCAGTTTGGTTTTAATTTTAGTTATTTTTTTTCTCCCTTACCATACTTGATGGTTTAATTTTTTAAATATGTGGAACATGGTTAAGCTTCTAAAAATCAAAATCGTACAAAAAGCTGAACCATAGAAGTAATAGTCCCTCTCATATTCCTTCCACCCTGTTCTCCACCTACTTTTCATCCCACTTCATTATTTTCTGGTTTATTCCTCCTATATTTCTTTCTGTCTCTCTCATATGCAGATATATGTATTTTCTCATTTTCCCGTTTTCTCAAAAAGTTAGCATACTATATATACTCTTTTGCAGTTTGTTGAGAGGAAATAATTTCCTTGAGCTTTGGAGGACCAGCAGGCTTCCCTGCAGCCTCACAATCACGCTGCAATCTTGTGCCTTTCCACTCAGAGCCAAGGGGGACCAGTCAGCCCCAAGTCCACAGTGAGCTGGGTTCATGGTGTAGACCTTTCTTAGGTGGGCTCCACGCCTAGCCCCGCCAAAGGGTTGGTTCCCAGCATAGCACTCTTTTCTGTGGCTTGTCTACACCCCATGGTTTGAGTGTGCAGACCAATGCCTTAGCTGACCCTGGCAGTCCCTCGTCTCCTCCCAGCCCAGACACATGACCTCACTTTTCTTTGTTGCCTGGTTCTACCCTCCCTCACACAATCAATCCTCCAGGAACAAAGCTTCCTCCCATACTAGGGCTTGGTGCTCACTGCCTTCCTTTCCCCTCCACCTCCCAGCTCACCTCAACTCTCTTCCCCTCCCTCCTCCTCTCCCTCCCTCCCTCTTCTCTTTCCCTCCCTCCTCCTCCTCTCTCTTTCTTTCTCTCTCTCTCTCTCTCTCTCTCACACACACACACACACACACACACATACACACTTTTTTTTTGAAAGGCTTAAATGTTTCCATAACAGTGGGGGGCTCCTAAGGAAAAGGGGGAAAAAATTTAAAGTCAGCTGCCTGCTGGGTAATTCATCATTATTAAACATCAGGCATCGTTCTAGAAGGGGGTGGCTCTTAAACCCTTCACTTGTAATCTCCAGCGTCCAGCCCAGCCCCTGGGGAAAGCTGCCTCTCCCCGATCAGCAGCTGGGGGGGGGGGGGGGGGGGGGGGGGGGG
>VSMD01076688.1:0-10267 GCA_008750895.1 Mirza zaza | reverse complement strand
GGGGGGGGGGGGGGGGAAGGTGGGGGGTGTCAGCCAAGCTAAGCGAGGTCCCCGGAGGCTGGAGATAATGACCACAAGGACCGCAGCCACGTGGGTTCCTGGGCCCGGGGTCCTTGGGCGGCAGCGTTTAGCCTTCGCCCCAGACCCCCACACTTCGAAGCTCGATAACTTCTAACACTCCACCTGTGGCTGTCCTACAACAAAACTACTTCCAGGAAAAGGCAAGGGTGATGTGACAGCCCGAAGAAGTCAAGCTACGAACCGGAGGATAGCCAGAAGAGAGAGAGAAAAGAGCAAGCCACGGGGGTTCTCATAGGGTTAACACAGCTAAGCATACACAAAGGATGGGTGAGGGCGAGGCAAAATGAGAAATCGAGTGCAAAAAAAAAAAAAATCTCCCACCCTTTCTGTTTGCATCTGGAGGTACATTTCCATTTCAGAGTAAACCCAGCTACAAATGAGGGTAGCTGGGAGCATGTCCCTACTTAGGCAGCAGAAAGAAGGGATGAAAGACCCTCCCAACGCCTTTGATGCAAGATGCATATCCCAGCACGTTCGAGACGTGCCTGTGTGGCGCGTTCTGCCCGGGAACCCCAGCGGCTCCGGGCTGGCTCCGGGAGGGTGAGGGGGAAAACGTGGCCTGGCACACCCCGGACCTGGAATGGGCTGCCGGAGCGGCATCGGGCAAAACCCGGAGTGGATGTTGGGAAGCAAAGCAGGCGCTGCCCCGGTGCTCAGCGCCCGGCCCGAAGGCTCGCAGAGGTCTAGCGTTTGTGCGGGGCACGCCACTACCCCCGCCGCCCCCGGGGCTCGCCCGCGGTGGGAACTGGGAGGGGCCGAACATGCTGTTCAGAATAATTTAGGAGGCAGAATATTCTTCCTGCTTGGTAGTGTGAAATCACTTATTTATGGCTTCCATTCAGACTCCGGTTTGCAGATAATCCCCCTTTCTAAGCGGTGGAACTCATGAATGTTGATCTTGCAAATCAAGCTGACACTGGCAGCTTTTGTCCACCGGGGCATACATCAAGGCCTGCCTTCTCCCCAGCACGTTTCCCCCTGGTCGCCCCTTGCGGCTCAGCCTCCCGGATCCGTGAAAGGCGCGCTCCGCCCCGAGGCGACCTGGGGTCTCCAGCGACAATCTGGGCGCTTGTCTGCCAAGCACGCGGGCCCCACTCGGAACGTCCCGTCGTGGGCCGCCGAGAGACGTCCTCGAGACGAACGGCCCCGACAGGAGCAGGTCACCCGAGGAAGGGCTGCAGGAGCGCTAGACACTCCACCCAGGGGCCTGGGAGTTCGTCCTTGAACATGCAAGCCGGGACAAAACCCAGGCTCCAGAAAGGAAGCGATGAAACAATCGCATTCGCGTAACCGGAGGATCGAGGACGGAGAGAGGGCAACGCGAGCCAGGGTGCAGGGTGCGTGGACCTGATATAATGAGATCAGAGGGGGCATGGCGATGTCAACTATATCCACAGAAGCCATCAATAAAAGAGGCTTTGCTAAAAGCCAAGCAGATCGGCTGATTCTTAGAGTGGCTCAGTGGTAGCTCTGGATCATGGTGTGATAAGATGCTTCTTTATTAATGCTAATGAGCTAATGTTTATGAACTGCTCAAGGCTCCAGAGGAATAAGTGCAAACTGGAAACCGAATACGCATTCGAGTGTTGTCTGATGAATGTGACTGCAGAATGAAATAAGAATACAGTCCTGGGTACCCTCGCTCTTAGGAATCCAGACTCATGCATAAAGATAATTCGTACTTAATTTTATTAAGTTGCAGTCTCCAAACTGGTCTCTATAACTGAGACAACTTATTAGGTTTCATAACGGTTCTGTTTATCTGTGTGTTTGCCACCATTCAGTTAAGAGCCATTTGGGTGTTGAGGTAGAGCTGGGGGAAGGTTATGCTTATACACATGTTTGCAATTTTTAAAATTATCTTGGTTGCTTGGTACAGGATGAGTAACCAAGGTGGTCAGGATTTCTACTGGCCTGGTAACATTTCCTGCCGCTCATCCCTCACAGTCCCCCAATTTACAAAGCCTTCTTCCCTCCCCTCCCCGAAGGAAGGAGTCGGAGATCTGTAGATGCCAGGCTAGTCCTTTGCCTCCAGGTCCCAGCAAACAGGAGCACTGATTCTTGGCATTTCTTATTTGACTTTCTGCGCTTTCCTGTGATTCTGACCACCATAGAGCTCACCAGAGAGGAGATCATAAAGGACGGTCGAAATCTAGTTTTTTGAAAAGGAAAGATGATCAGAGTGGTGTTTTTTGGTTGGCACACATTTCTCAGACAGAGAGAATGTGGTGACTTAAGGGATTATTGGAAGAATCTTATCTCTATGCCATTGTTCACTCTTTCACATCAGTTACTCACTCCAACTCTGGCATCCAATGGTCAATAGAATGCAACAAGTTAACTGCTTTGCTTCTGTGGGATGAATTCTTCAGGAACAATTAAATTATTGTCAAAGAAACAAATCAATCTTATCTTTGCTTGTGATTCTTACCTGCACAACTTCTTGGATCTTAATGTTTTCTATTTGTCGGCTTTGACAGTGTCCAGATTGTGGGTTATTTTCATCTGTATAGTCTTGCCTCTCTCTCTCTCCCCCTGGCCTTTGAAGACTTGGCCTAGGCCTGACACCACATGGCTCTGGGGAATCAGGACACATGACCAATAGGGCACGTGACCAGGCCAATTCTATTCTCTCTTCCCGGGACTGGGATCTTCACTGGGGAGATCCAGGATACTGGAGGTACAGCAAATTATCTGATAACCACACCCTGAGGAGAAGGAGTGTTTAGGCCCGCGAGACCTATTGTTCAACTCGTTCTCTCCATTTTGTAGGCTACTCTATTTTCCCTTCAAAAAAAATTTTTTTGTTGCTTAACTTAATTCACTTATATACAAGTCATATAGAAAAGAGCAAGTTTAAAACAAGTTTTTTTATTGTGAAATACAACATGCATCCAGAAAAGTTCAAAAAAATGTATTACAGATAATTATAGAGTGAACACCATGTAAGTGATTACTGCCTGGGTCAGGAAATTAAAGATTATCAGTGTGCCTGGACACCCTCTTTCCACCTTTCCTTAATGATAACAACCATCCTCCTCTTCCCTGAACACTCTGCTGCCATTCTTGATAATCATTTCCTGGTTTTGCTTTATAGTTTCATCACCTATATATGCATCTCTACACATATCGTTTAGTTTCGTCTATTTTTAAACTTTGTGTGAACGAAATCTTTTGTGTGTTTGTTCAATGTTATGTTTATGAGAATAATCTGTGTTACGTGTAGAAGTAGGTTATTAAATCAATCTATCCTTGAAGAACATTTGTATTGTGACAAAGAGTGCTGCTATAAGCATTTTTGTGTCTCTTGATACCTGGGAGCACATTCTCTAGGGGGGAGGTCCCTAGGAGCGGAATTGCTGGGGTACAGGTTTTTGTATATCTTCACCTTCACTAGATATTGCCAAACTGTTTTTCCAAAATGATTGAGCCAATCTATAGTCCCAGGTGCACTATATGAGCTATCCTATTCTTGCACATCCTCTCCAAACTTATTTGCAGATTTTTAAGTTTTTGCCCATCTGGTGACTTTTTTTTTTACTTTAATCACTAGATAACTGAAATACATACCTTTTCATATCTTTATTGGCAATTTTGTTACCAAAAACTAAGTACTTTTCTTTCTCTCTCTTTCACACACACACAGAGTAATATATGAATAGTTCAATTTAAGTGATCGAAATAAACATCACATCTTGTGTTTTATTCAGTCATCAAATTCAAGGAAAATTGTGTTCAAATTTTCTCACAGAATATACTTGTTTATATTTATTTCAGCAGGCATTTTTTTTTAATTTTGGGAGCTAATTAGAAACTCTTACTTCTGAAATGATTTCATTCAATTTTCCATTGTAAGATCTGCCTAACTTCACTAAAACTTGATCTTAATCTCTGCTCTTAGAGATACCTATTCACTTTATCCCTACTGAACAATGTACATTTAACAATAGATGCTAGTGTAAAACTGAACAACTATCTTTCAAAAGGGGCATGCCATGAAAGAAACCTTTTGGGATTATTCTTTGACCTGGCAGATTTGTCTGTTCACATCCAATGAATGTAGTATGAAAATAGAACATCAACCAGCCCCACCCAGGTATAACCAAATGTACTTTTGCACAACTGTATTTAGACATGCAGCAGACTTCCTCTTCTCCCCTCGCTCAGCACCAATTTTTATTCTGTGGCTTTCCTCCCCGATCAATAAAAGGATAATGAGGAAACATAAGGTATAATGACACTTAATGAGACACTTCTGGGTGCTAAAATATTAGGATATGGGTTTAGAGTCTGCTCTAGCCCAGGGGACCATCTAGAACAGAGATGGCAAATAGGTTTCATTTCATGTGTCAACTCCAATTTGCACTAATATATGGAAAAAAATTCCAAAGTGCCACCTGGGCTTAGGAAAGAGTGTCATGGCAGTTTAGTCACGTCTGCCATGATGTGGGTACATAGTGCAGTCACCTGCAATCTAGAGCAGTGGTTCTTAAACTTTGGTTGCCCTAAAGGGGACTCAGTCTGAGGAGTCCCCAGAGTTTTATATAGACCAAGCCCAGGCCCCAACCAGACCAATTACGTCAGAAACTCTGGGAGTGGCCCAGGCATCAGTAGTTTTCAAAACTCCCGAGGAGATTCCAATGTGCGCTGAGTGTGAGAAGCACAGGTGTAAGGCGGTGTTACTTGCACCTGTTTTCATTATTGATACCCACCCCAGCCTTTCCAGGAAGGCTTCTCATATCCCTTTGAAGATATGTGGTTTTTTTCCCTAATTGCCTCCCTATAAAATTTCAATACAACAAACATACTACATATGTGTTTATGTACTGTATCTATGTGCTTTATACATAAAAAGGGTAAGACTTTCTCACATGCCTCTCCCCTTGTAACCCTTAACCAATTTTCACCCCCTTGGGAGTAATACTGGCCCTACTGAGAATATATGACTTAGAGAATAAAAACCAGCTTTTAGAGAATTGTTTGTAATGACAAAAATAATACTTGGTACCATTTGAGATTCAGGTTTTGTTAATGTACTCTCTGAAAGCAAACATAGCACCATAAGAGTAACAGTGGTGGTACAGAATTAAGCTTTGTGGCCACTGATCCACTTGGTTATGTTGTCAATAGTTGTTAGAAATAATTAAGGGATAATGTTAATTGAATAGGGCTCTATCTGATGTGCTGGTCCCCTGCTGCTAGATAAGTACTTGAAGAAAAGTGGAAATGTTTACTTTCCTGGCAAAAATAACTGCTTGTATGGTAAATATTCCCAATGACTCAGTCATTGTTTCTATTTTCCATTATTTAAAAAATTGATGTTTTTTTTTCTGTTGGAGTTCTGTGCCTTATGGTGATGTCTGATTGCTTTACTATTACTCACCAGCTGTATAAAACTGTTAGCATGAGTTTTAACCGGGAAGTGGGCATTTGTTCATCAATAACCTATAGTGATCTTTATGTATTTTCGCTTTTGCATTATAACTTAAAAAACCCTCAATATTTTCTAAGATACTTCAAATAAATACAAATTTAAAGCCTTGAGTAAGTTAAGGGACACATATGCGGTACCTGGGAGATCTCATTCCCTTTCCTAAAGTGTCCCACCCATCTTGGCAGCTGGCTTAGTGCCAACCCTAACACTCGCTTGCCCTGTCATCCTGGGCAAGTCACTTGACCCACCCGTGCCTTGGTTTCATCTCCCATTTAAAGAATTGAAGGCCAGGCGAGGTGGCTGACACCTGTAATCCTAGCACTCTGGAAAGTCGAGGCGAGAGGATCGCTCAAAGTCAGGAGTTCGAAACCAGCCTGAGCAACTAAAAATAGAAATTAATTGCCCAACTAAAAATATATAGAAAAAGTTAGCCGGGCATGGTGGCGCATGCCTGTGATCCCAGCTACCCGGGAGGCTAAGGCAGAAGGATCGCTTGAGCCCAGGAGTTTGAGGTTGCTGTGAGCTAGGCTGACGCCACGGCACTCTACCTGGGGCAACAGAGTGAGACTGTCTCAAAAAAAAACAACAATAAAAATAAAAAAATAAAGAATTGAAAAATATCTGCTCTACTACAAAGGCTTCCAGTAAGAATAAACAACATATAAAACTATTTCATAAAAGTAGAAAGGTGCTACAGAGATGAAAGATAAGGGTGATTTAATGCCATTTAATAATGATTTATCAGTCCCCTAGGTTTCAGTTGCTACCCTTAATTTCAGAGCCCAAAGACAAGATGCTCATTCTGCTCTCTGTGAGATCCCACTGACAGCCCTCCTGCCAAGTCTCATTGGTGGTTTTCACTACGTGCGATTCTTATTCCCAAAACGCAGAGGTGGACAAGCTGTAGGATGGGAAGCAAGTAGGAACCATTCAGACACTGAATCCTGTATACAGTAGGGGGGTTGCAGTTTAGAACTGTCTTCCTGGTTTTAGAATCACCAGCTCATCCTTGGCACTACGATATAGGAGCACGAAGCTGCCTTAGCAGCTCAGTGTGGTCATAACTGGGCCCTGTGTACTTCTCTGCTGACACCAATGGGTCAGTGCTGGGTCCTTCATTAGAGAGGAAACACCGTGAGGGTGGGACTTGCGGACTCCTCAGGGGCCCCTGAGCCCCCAGATTCCTGATCCCAGTTACGTGCTGGCTGGTGGGATGAGGGGCTTAGCGTGGGTATCTGACAGTTCTTGAGGCAGAGGAATCGGCACTCACAGAGCCTTATTAATGCCAATGTCATTATTAACCAACTCTGTCATCTTAAGCTCTCCTCTGAAATGAGCAGCTCCCATTTTCCTTCTGATTTGTTCTCAGCAAATCCTGGCGGCATCCAGGGGACCAGGGCTGACATTTTTCTCTCTAACATCCCAGTATCTTTTTGCTCTCCTGCCCTCAGCCCTTTCTGCTCTCAGAAGCCCCAGGGCGGTGGGTTTTAGGACTCTCACGTAGTGACACGCGCAAATGCCATGAGAGTGCCCCAGCTGAACCTGCCCTCAGAGCACACTGGGCACTGGAGAGAGATGAAGATTTCCCCTGCTGCTGAGCCGGTGACCGACGACCCCTACTGCAGGGTGGAGGACTGCCAGCCGATGTGCCGCCTGGGTTCAGCATTGACAGGCTTTAGAATACATTTGGGAGCCTGAGAAAGGACAGCCAGGCACAGAAGGGGGCAGCTGAAAGAGTGACTTAATAAAGAACCACATGAGTTACCTCAGCCTTGGGGAAAATGAAGTTTGCCATCGGAGGCTCCCTTGGCGGGGCTCCCAGGAGGCACGCCAGCTGCCTTAAAAACCCTTTCTGCTCCTTGCAATTAAAAAGCAACATTCTTGTGCGCTGCACTGTTTAAAAATGCAAGCAGTGTATTCCAGCAAATATAAGTGGCAGGTCCCCCGATCTCCAGTCCATCTGTGGTGGCGCTTTTCAAACCCTGCACTAATGGAGAGATGACACAGGCCAGCTGGTTAGGGCCGGAGCCTGAGAAGCGGGGAGAGACGGGGGAGTCACAGCCTTGCTGCTGCTGGCAGCAAGACCAGCCTGTTTATTTTTTAATGACGAGCACTTCAACACCAGAGGCCTGTTTTCTGCACTCAAGGCCTCCGTGAAGTTCAGCTCCTCTTAATTGGGTGAGACAGCCAGACTCATGTAGCACGGAGCAAGAAACTCACAGTAGTAGTATCACCATTGTTTTAATTTAATTTATTTTATGTTCTTGAGAGAGTTCAGCAAATCGCACACAATCCCAGGGAAGGGAGCTGACAGAGCAGTTTCACCGATCTCAGAGACTCTTCAAATTAGAGTAACTCGCCCAAGTATCCTCCGCATTTCATTGTTCAGAGATCCCAGTTGCATTAGGTGCTATTCTAAAAAGGGCAGCCACTTCCTCCCCCGATTTAATCATCAGTATCACATTTTTAGAACGTAGATAAATCCGGCATAATCTTCACGGCACTTAAGGTTGGCTGTTGACCTGGAACACTCTAGTAATTTTTTTTAGGAGATAAAAGCCTTCTGGTGATGTTGCAAGTCCTTACAACAGGTAGCAGCAATGAGAGCTGCTCCCCGAGCCCAGGCCTATTGGAGGCAGTGCTGCCCTTCCCTGCTCTGACGTGTGTCACCTGCCCCTGTCACTCTCTTCCACCTTCCTTCCCACGGAGAGCAGGACATCCACATACCCCTTCCCCAGATCCTGCCCCTCACCTTGAATCACAGAACAGAGACATAAGCACCTCAGTTTCCAGATGTTTATCTCCTCTAGCCGAAAAATAATTTTCTAAATTATTGCCAAAACATAACCCTTATCCTCAATCCTCATCCACTGGCATACATGGCAACTACCCAGCTGAACATGATAACTTATCCTGATAGTCACAGTGTTGGTTCACATGAACTGTGTTAGAACATCTCTGAACATGCCTGTGCACCAGCATACCACAGAATGTGGGTAGAATTTAGCTCTAGAGCAGAGCTTCCCAGCCTGCATTTGCATTCTGAAGAGTGTCAGAAAGTGTTCATATGTGTTAATAGGAGTCCCTTAAAAAAAAAAAAAAAAAAAAGGGTTCCGTGGTTTAATAGGTTTGGGAACCAGTGAATATCCAATCCTCCTTTTGGACATTCTCAATGCAAACTATCATAGTAAAAACCTTCAAAGGTCCCACGGTAAAGATTTCTTTTACCCAGCATTTTCCAAACACATGTGACCCCAGAGCACCTTTTACCCAGATACTCTGAGAAAATACAACGGTTGGAGGGCAGAAATAGGACGTTCCTAACTAAGGAGATGTTAATAACTGCGGATGGATGTGAGTGTGCCTTGTTAAATGCAGTTTGGCTATGGAGCATACAGGAACCTTCTGGGCCTGTACTTAGTGTTCATCATAGCTGGCATTTACTGAGTTCACATGTGCCGAGCACTGTGTCAAATCCTTTACCTGTGCATGGCTTCCTCTATTTTAATCCTTACAACAGCCCCACAAGGTCAGTAGGTCCTATACACACCCAATTTTATAACTAAGGAACAGAGATGAAGTGACCTGCCTAAGGTCACACAGTCTTTAAAGAGTGGAAGAATGAATACTGAAGTCCAGGTCTGCCTGTTGCCAAAGTCTGTGTCCTTAACCAGAAAGTTCTCTGCTTCCCTGTGGAGCTCAGGGCTACCTCCACAGAGATGTGAATGAGAACTAGTGTGGATCAGGAAAACAGAAGTTGTCCTATTGGAGCCCTGGAATTGAGAAGGCTGAGGCTTTCCTGCTCCAACCCCACCCAACCCAGCCATCATGACCTACGTAGGATGAGTAACTGCTGACGTGAGGATCCCACTTGGTTGGTCTCTCCAGCGATGAGGCCTGAGTTGAGAATTCGGAGCTGTCATTCTTATGTTTCTGTCATGGGTCTATGTTGTTCCCACAGTAGGGACAGAAGCAGAATCTCTGCATTCTGCTTTAATTATTCAAAGCACTATCATGTGCCCAGGACCTGAGCCACCAGCTAGCCCAATGTTACTCTAAGTATAGTCCCCACAGCTAGCATCTGGGTACTTGACAGAAAGCCACATCCTTGGGCCCCACTCCAGACCTCCTGAGTCAGAATCCGTGGCATGAGGTGCAAGGAATTGTCTTAACAAGACACTCTAAAATTTGAGAATCCCTGATCTGATTAGCCCAAAACTCTTATTCTATAGATGAGAAAACTGCATTCCAGACAAGTCAAGTGACTTTCTTGTGGTCCTGGCATGAGTAGGAGTAGAGCCAGGTGGGGTAGATACCTGTTGGTTTTACCTGCCTAACATCCATAGCCCTTTCTTTTGGTAACAGTACCCAGATTTTACTTGGAGCATCCTCCCTCTTCCTCTTGCTGTTCATGTGGTGTGAATGGGGCTAACCTAATGCTTTCAGATTCAAAGGCGGGGACATGATCCAATCTGGCCAACAGAGTAATTCATCTAAACTCTGACCCCAATCTGGCCACAGACACATACTTCAGAGATGGGCATGTGACTAAGCCAGGCCAGTGAGACTGAGTTTTGGGAATTTTATTGGAATCCCAGGAAAGAGAATCTTTCTTTCCACTGAGATTGAGGACTATAAACATGATGTTTAAATGGCCTTGGTATCATGAAGCCTACCCTAAGAGACGTCTCATAAGGAAAGCATTTCTGGCCTTGTTTGCCCTACTCTGAGCTCCAAAACCTTGACTGGAGC